>CAJHUC010000998.1:0-60835 GCA_905146915.1 Ostreobium quekettii | reverse complement strand
ATTACCTTCTGAGGCCTCAGCCCGTTGCATCCGCGTATGCATGGATATTTCAAAACCTATTACCTAGCAGTACTATGAGTTTCTATTGATTTAATTCTGACATGATGATTGTCTTCCTTACATGCACTAACGACAGAAAATGCGCTTATTTCTGTTTCACTGAGAAGAAATACACTCTCCCTGTCGGTCATATTGTGAATTACGCAGTTTCAAGCACATCACAGCGGCGCTGTCCCACTGCGCAGTTTCCTTCAGCGGAAACTACGGCATAGAAGCACATCGCAATGCAATGTTTTGACCATTTTTCGCCCATCGGTTGAATGACACGGCCAGTGAACCGTGCTGCCTGAAGAGCGGACTGTAGAGGGCCACCGCCGGCGCGAGCAATTTCTTCATCAAGGGGGCGAGATGGCGAATGGAGTCAACCCGGTTGTGGACAGGTAAAGTACTGAGAACCCGGCAGGGTGTCGCGCCAGCATCAAAAATGACCGACAAAAAAATTGACCTCGTCAAGTCCACCAGTCAACTTCGAATCCTCTGCTACGGTATCCTTGGGAATGGAACCAACCACAGTGGCTTCTGAAAAGATAATATTTTGAATATGCGGATTTGGCCACGCCAGGGCCGCCACGGGCATCACCCTTTTGAAAGTTGCGATTCTGGCACTTGACGTGGTCATCGGGAGCGTTGACACTGTTGACACCAGTCAACGAACCCTGGCTACGGCCTGTTCATTAGAGCAAACTTAACTTTCTTGGGCAGAAATCCTGCGCATTTCTGCTCCTTTTTTTGGGAGTTCTTTTTCAGAAATGCTCCAGCGAGGGAAGCGTTGGCGACACTAATTGCTCGACTCTGTTTTGAGCAACAAATTGCATTCTTTCCGCATGTGGGCCTTTTGCGGCATGATTTGAGATTTACCATGTATTCATCGCGTTTCCTCAAAGTCAACTATAGGAGGTATAAAACCTCGCTAAGCCAAACAGACAATTCCATGGAATCAATTTTAGCTTCCCGAAATTCCCAGACTCTTGATGGCTCAAAAATCTGCAAGATTTTTCAAAATCCGAGATTGATTTCGAAATCCAATATAAGGTCCATTTAATCGTACATTTCTTCCTTGCGTCACGAACGATGGGACTATCAATCAGCCATAGTGGGGCTGCGATCTCAACCCTTTGTGAACGCAAAGCTCCATATACTCTGCTTGTACGGGCAAAATAGGAAGTTGACTGCTACCTCATTTCCTTTTAATGTAAAATAAATTTTGGTGACATACACAAAGCTTCATACTATTTGTAGTGTCGATAAGATAGGTAGTACGTTACTTTGCGCCCCCCAATGGCATCATTGCACGTGGAAACAAAAAATGATAATTGGTTCGCTGACAACATGATGTTGACTCACGAGATTTTTAATTCAGTTAATTGCAATGCACGACACAAAGCTGCTCAATGAGGGAGCCCGCGCGTTTCACATTCGAGCCAGTGCATTATATATATGTAGAAAAATGCTGCTGCTGGATTCGCACAGCACAGTTGCTCCTTCCGAACAGATCTCGGCGAACTAATAGGCAGAGGGACGGGCATTGTATGTCCCGATACTAATTCGCGCGCCCTCGCTTCGTAGAAACATACTTGCTCTGTCCAAGATTAATTGTCCTCTATTCGAAAAACAAATTCCTTACAAGGACGACCTCAAAATTATAAAACAATTTTAGAATCGAAAATATTGGGCTCCAGGCTACCAAGCTTCAAGAAGAATAAGTGAGACATGACCCCCCTGAGCGTTGGGCTGAAGGATAATGTTGGTCATTTTTCACCCCCCAATATCAAGGTATATTGGGTAAAAGATACTTGATACAAACTGATTTCAAGTCTAGAATTCTTAGCGGTTTCGCTTTATCTTTTAAACACACACTCCAAATTTGCAATCATAGCTTTGGGGTTAACTTCACTAAAGATTAAGTTTCTCAGTTCCAGCGGCTGGTTTTGAAGGATTGTAAAAAAATGGGTTTTTTTGATGGGAGGACCCCTGCTACAAAGCATAGCCAAATCTTTAATATTCAATGAATTGACTTGTAATTTTGGTGGTATACATCAAATTCACAAGCATAACTATGAAAGGAGTTTCATTAAAAAATCATGTGAGTAACATGTAGAAGAAGTAATTCTCCAAAATCATAGAGGATAACTAATCCTGGACAGAAGAAATATCTCATGGCATTGACCCGAATATATGAAATCTAGACCACACAACTTCAATTTCCAATAATTATATCAGCGCCATGAAGCAATGAATTTTGTTCTGTCTACACGATTCTCCATCGCCAAAATTTTTTTCCTGGGTCCTGAGCTTTTTTCTTCCTAAATCTTTCCCTCAACACCGCTAAATGTCTTGTTTGCGTCGCCTTGTTACTTACTTTACCATTAATTGTTCTCTCTTGTAATGTCGACAAACCTAATGCAAGGACTACGTTGTCTTCATAGGTTGTTCTATTTCCTTCAGGTGCCATTTGCTAATCATTACCAAATAGCCATTATGGCATACGCAAAATCAATGCTCCATATTTCTTACACGGGTTTTCAAATTTATTTTGATTATCGTTTACTGTGAGGACGTTGATTGCTACAATCCCCTCCCACTCTCAAACATCACATATTTACCATTTTGTCCTTCATAAGTTGCGAAACGTCCAATATCGTGACAACGCCACTGCGCCACTGTTTTCCATGCCTTAGAATTATTGTGAATGTGGAGAAACGTGCGGTTAGAAAACGAGCAAATCTATCATACATTCAGCGTTGTGCGTGCGAAAGTGCACACGCAGTTCCTTGGATCCAGTGCATAGCTGGATTTTTGCTTCGTACCCTTTAAATTTCCATGTTGTTGCCATTAGAATTGTGTGCGCCATGAGAGTGCCCACATCACTACTAAGAACAGCCCCCCATAGTTCTGTAAATGTTCTCAACTTACCACATAGCTTAGCTCTTTTTGGCTCATACTATCTGACACATAAGAGGCGTTTTGGTGCTTCGTGCCACCCAACGCAAGCAGCAAAATATCTTCCTACCGAACCTTCTCTGTGAGCTGGGAGCACACAATAGACACCAAAACACCGCAGCTGGGGTGTGCCAGGTTGGCTTCCTTCGTTCCATGTCCGGAGTCGGACAGCTACACCGCCAACCTGCTGCGGCTGCTGGCCCAGAGGCGGGAGCTCCAGGCGGCCGTGATGCGCTCCGCGGCGGACGGGGCCCTGCCAGACATCCCGCCGCATCTGCTGGAGACGCCCACGGTAGCATCCATCGACAGGTGACACGAACAGAGAGCACGCGCGCCCTGTTCACTTCTTTCTCTCTCTATCAAGACCGGTGCGCCATTCTTGCGATGCCAGCTGTGATGCTCTTTGACAACAACTGAGTCCACCGCGTTGAATCGAGGCATAAACGTAGCTAGCGCGTTAGCGATTAGCGTCGACCGGCATCGCAGTTGGCATCGCACAAATGAAAGTTCCGCTTGTAGGTTCTTGTTGAATTAATGTTTCATTTCACACCACACGGCACGGCATGCAAATGTTTCAAAAATTTGGCAAAACACTAGTACTTTATAGTGTTGTGTTGTACTGTTATCCTTGAGAAGGGGGATAATTGTGCTCCACTACGTTGTGTCTGTCCAGCACCCAACGGAACGGGTAGACGCTCAAAAGAAACGAAGTGATAGTTTTCTGAAAGTCTTCATCTACATTCTGAGCCTCCAATCTGTATTGATTTCAAATCATCCTGGAGCAGTGCGTTTGATTTGTCATTATTGAAGTTTGCCATCTTTTGTGTATGCGACTTGACCAGCGCATTTTGCCGCCGCAAATGTTGCTGTGTATTTGACCGTTACCGTGATTTTCTGAAACGGTTGGAAAGGAAGCAGGCTACACTAAAGCACAACAGCAATGAAGAAAATTTGGAAATTTGAAAAACAATTAGTCGCAGCCACTTTCGATGCCTCCCAAATCCCGCGTCGCATAATGTCTGCGGCGTCGCAGACCCGAGGCCCGTAGCGTCGGTTGGGAGACTAGGAGCCTTGCTGACGACGCCGACGGCCCCGGCGACCCCCTACACTGCCTTACGACAAAACTCGCAGGCGCAGCTTGCGCACCCCCATCTCCCCAACCCCTCCCTGCGATTGGCAATATGGTTTCTTCTCTAGGGAAAACCCAGAATTTTGTTACAAATAATATACCTGTATTAGCAATTATGGCAACTGCAGTGACAGGATATTATGCAAGCAAGAGCGCCACCACATAAATGACAATATTGCGATAATAAGCAAAGTCAACCAAATGAATTTGCATCATAATATGATGTGAGTGGCAGATGGAAAGAAGGTGCTTCAGGTACTGAAATTTGTACTCCGATAATACCGAACAATATAACAATAAAATAGCAACAAAGAAGATGAATTTCCCCTGATAAACTGGTCATACTGAGATGGCGGTTGATAGTGGAGGAAGAATGAACATATCCTGAATTTTAAATATGAATGGTGGCGGAATTGCAATACCCATGCTAACTTAAAAAAAGTGATGAGAGATGTGTGATATATTGGCAGAGAAAGACGTGAGGCGCAACGAGAACTGTGCTGGTTGCCGGAGGCCCCTACCTTGGAAGATCCGGTCGAGGCCTTGGTGGCGTCTGTGGAATCAGCGGGTTGCCTTCTCGAAGGTGGAAATTGTGTCTCTGTATCGGCGCCGATTCAAGCAGGAAAAGATTCCATGTTGCTCTAGACCACCGGAAAGGTAGCACTTAGTCTTGTTATTTACGTTTACGTTCTTACGTTTACGTTCAAACGTAAATGGAAAGAAATTTCTTTCTATAAAAACACGAATTTGCGAAAAATAAAACCAAAATCAAGAAATGATAAAAGTTGCTATTTTACGGGTGTTGTTACGTTTTTACGGCTGGTTGTGACACCCAGGTTACACGATGAAAATTGCGTACAGTTTTCAGTATTCCGACCCCTTGAGCGGCCGCAACACAGCATCCGCTTCCCATTCGGTAAGGGCCACTATGGAGTGGAACAAAATTTGTTTTGTGCCCATTACAGTGCGTCTGGATGCCATTTATCGGAGGCTCAAAAGCTGTATGTACCATCTTATGCACGCGGGGCCATTAATACATTTTATTTACGCATTTTTACGCAGTTCTGCGCGTAATAACGTAAAAACTATTTTTGCACGTAAGAATATATACACGATCTGTGTTTACAGCGTAAATAAGGAGCCTGGTAACAGTCGATCGGCTGAGTGGGTGGCGGTGTCGGCTTTGGTACTCTGGTGCACAGCGCGCTACCCACATTTGTCAACGTATTCAACATACACGAATGCAACAGTGTACTTTTTGACGTGTGTTGCGGGACACCTATTTGCGCCAACTGTGGTACTGACGCGGACAGTGTCCCCATGAGTGTTTTAGTATGCTCAACGTCAACCTGATTCTCCGTAAGGCGTTCAAGCACCGCGCTGATTATATAATCATCATCGATCACATCGCTGCTTGATTGATTTGCATGGCCTTGCTGGTGGCTTTTGTTGCAAGTTGTACGCAACTTGCAATGCTTTCAAGTCGCCTCAATGCGCATATAAATGTGACAATGGCGATTGCAGCTACCGCCCAACTTGTTCTAAAGGCGTCGGTCTTCGAAGAAATGGTGGTGCGCCCACCGCCACATCGCAAAGGCACAACATACGCATATTCTGATCCAAATATAGCGGCATGTAAAATGCAGCTGCTCCTATGTTCCTTTTATCCGCACATTCTGATTTTCGGTGCTACTATCTTTTTTTGTTGCTACTTTGGAATTGAATTTGAGTGACGGGTGTGGAAACGGCACAGATTTGGACGAGCTGGAAGCGCTGAAGCGGCACTTCTTTTTCCGAGTGTGCTCCCTGGGATGTGAACGGCGAAGGCTCCTCCGATTCACGGCGGCGGCCTCCCATCGCCACATCTGCGACATCATAGCAGCCGCGCAGAAAGAAAGAGGCTCGGAGCGATCAGCCAACGACGGAGGCGAACAAAACTCGTCGCGGCGTTTTCGGAGGGAACGAGAATTGGGCGACAAGTGCTTGGAGGTGAAAAATCATGTATTGATGTCGAAATAATAATGAATTATTTGAAGTATGTTGATTCATTTAGCAGATGCATTTTCAGAGGTCGGAAAGAATGCGCTGGCCGGCGGCGAGAGGCTTATTTGGCACGCGTGGGTGCGTGGGCCGATATTGGTACACCTCCCTTTCCTTTGCGCCTCCAGCGCTCAATGAAATGTGTACCACTTGATGGCAAGGTCGCTCTAGGCAATCAAAAGATATCCAATTCCGGAAATTAAGCTGCATCGAGAGGATGTCGCAATCACGTTGACACTGAATGTCAAATAGAAGCGAAAGATTGTAATCCCTCAACTATTGCCGCAGGCACTTAACGCAGAGGGATACTTCCTTAAATATGGATCCTTTTGATGAAAATAGTCAACTTAGAAGTCCATGCCCCTACCGTGGCATTACTTTAGGGGCTTGGGAAGGCTGAGGCGGAAGCTGCAGCGCGCCTTTCGAGGCTGCGGGACACCGGCATCGTGGACCCGTCGGACTGGTGGAGCGTCCTCAACCAATCCCTGTTTCGGGGGCCACCCGCACGTATCGCGAAGAGGTTTTTCGATCGCCTCAAATGGCTACCCTACAGTCACCATCACAGATTCCCCGTCTACGAAAAGGTGCGGTTTCCAATGGCGAGCTTCTTTTAATCGGGATCAAGCGCAAGCCGTCAACATTGCAACTGCGACAGTTTAAACGTCAATATTCAGAGGATTGATTATTTTTGGATGATGATAATTGGAGATCAGGTGAAATTTCTACTAATACCCCTGCGACCTCGGCGACGTCAACGCCGCCAAACACGCACCGCCCAAAATGCCTCGTCACACAAATTGGCCGGCCCATATACAAAAGTTTTTACAATTTAATGCTGGTCGTGAAATTCATTTTGAGGTGTATTCTTACTATAACTAAATAGATGTATTGGCGCTGCTGTGCAGGCTCCTCTTTGGCCTTTTCTACAATTTTCTTGCCCTTGAAAACAATGCTCCTTCCTATCGATTCCGGTATCCACGGTGCGATTTTGCGAAAAATAATAATGGAATACGTTGTATGTTATTCAAAGTCTAATTTCGAATACTGCAGTAATTTGCATGCATTTAAATTGCTTTTTGTTTTCAATTCCGTCTTTTCTCCTAAGCGCAAGTACTGCGAGAGCTGCAAACTCAGCCTGAGGTCGTTTTCCTCTTTTGTGTTTTTTTTGAAAGGCCGTGACATCAAGAAAAGCCAGAAAATGCGCCATGGCGGAGTTGGGACTCGATTCCCCTCCCACCGTGATCACCACCAGTCAGCAATGCGAGCAGCTTCTGAGGGAGCTGCTCTCGGAATTCGGCATCTTAGAAATGTGCGAAGGCGGCGAAGAGATGGCGTTGGAGAATCGGCAGCATCGGGACATGTACCTCGTGAAGAAAATTGCACCGAAGGTGGTCTGATAACCACTAAGGGTCGGCTGCGACATGTTTTGCACTTTGGGGAACAAAATGCTATCAGCGTCAGTACTCCCTAGTATGTGCTTGTATCGCTTTTCTTGACAAACTCCGAGACAATTTCCAGCATATTGCGCAGGGGACTGGATGGAATAAAGCACCGGGAAAATATTCTATGAATCAAATTGGTACAGTACCGCGACAGCTGCATGTTCAATTGTAACGGTATTGCTGCTGCACTTCGACCCAGAAATTATAATAATCCAGTTGTATATCTCCTGTTTTGGCATAAAATCTGTAAATTAGGCCACTCTATTACATTCCCCACATTGAAAGCCGTGGATTTGAACTTTCAAATTATGCATGTAGTTGATTGTGTAATTGGTTTTGTTGTCTTGCGCAACATGGGGGTTCGCGTGCGTCGACAAGAGCATCCGGTATTAGTTGTGCAGCATCATATATGCACACAATCAATGAGTGCATTAGCGTACAACTCATAAATCTACGCCTTGATGAATACTTCAGCCAGTCCTGGATGCAGATTGATACTGCATGTATTAATGTTGCTATGAAATTGGCACTGCTGAAAAACCTGGATTTACCATGTCTTGCCTATTATTTTTATAACTCGCTTTTCGATAACACACACCACTTTAAGCAGCAGTATCAAAAGATGGAGTGTAACATGGAAGTTATCGTCACTCTGGTATGATATTAAGTAGATTTCTTCAACAACATCGATTTCCGCACGCCGAACAACACGACGCCATTTCCAGTATTACTAAACGAAGACGCATTTCCATCCTGGATATGTAACGCTTCTGTGCATGTACATGGAAGCCGCGAAAGAATAATCAGAATGTGATCTTCAATCAATGCCTGCCAGATACAGAACTTATTTGACAACTTTTCAGCGTAGACTGCCACAAATATGTACTTTCAAGTACTAAGCCCTGTGTAACTTTTCCGCAAGAGGACAGATAAAAAAAGGGGGATATTCTATCGAAGCAGAAAGGGCATCTGTTTTCATGTCAGGCTCAGAAAGGGAGCAATTATCTGTGTGGCTGTCACAGATGATGGCAGAACAGAACGCCTTGAAGCCATCGGGATCCGTTGGTAGACTGGAGCGCCAGGCCATGTCCCACTTAGAGAAGTACGCAAGCTCGCTGGTGGGCATCGGGGAAGACCCGGAAGAGGCAGGCGCGCCGCCGGACGCAGAGGAAACCACGTCTTTGCAGCGCGACGCCTTCGACGGTCCCTTGCATTACGTCAACTGGCGGCGTCAGCAGCTGGAAGCCCTGGTGCCCAGCTGCGCTGGAGACGTGTCGGCAGGACACGTTGCCCTGGTCCGGGATGCAATGCCCCACGTGGACGAGGTCCTGAAAGCCGAGAACCAATACCTGGATTGCCAGGTGAGGCCAGCTGCTGTGCTGTGCGGCTCCAACGCACGCCGGTGAGTCTGGTGAATTTGGTTGCAAGGAAGCATCCTGCTGGAAAGACTTGCGTGGAGGCATTATATGCTGCATCGCTTTTGTACATACGCAGATAATGGAACCACCGCGTACGCTCTTTTTTTTGCGTTGGTTGCGACACAATTTTCGGCACGGTACGCGCGAGAGTGTGCATTTGCGTAACGCGACTCGTTGACTTGCATTGACTGTTAGTCAATGCTAATTGGTAAACGACACAGAATTGCGTAAGCCCCAAACTTCGAACAATAACATAGCTGTTTGTAATCAGGAATCAGGGGATGCGTTGGATAGGTTGGGGGCGCTTTCAACAGACCATGTGCGCCGGTGGTCGGCACACGACGACGCAGAGGAAGCAGAAGCGGCGCTGTCAGTCGCGGTGAGCGTGGCGCGTGAATCCAAAGCGCTGAACGACAAGAGGGTGGAATGTGTGTACGTGCTCCGGTACCTAAGGACAAGAAGGCACAGGCTGCAGGTGGGCGAATCTGTA
Organism: Ostreobium quekettii; assembly: GCA_905146915.1. NCBI lineage: Eukaryota > Viridiplantae > Chlorophyta > Ulvophyceae > Bryopsidales > Ostreobiaceae > Ostreobium > Ostreobium quekettii. The sequence continues at coordinate 51,316 of CAJHUC010000998.1, read as the reverse complement.
TTCGTCACCCTGGGTGGGCTCATTTGCGTGGGATTATGAGTGAAAATGAACATTTTGCAAAAGAGGACGTTTATCGGCGAGCCACTCTGTTCAAATGGAGTTGTTCCACTACCACCCCACCTCCCGCGACGTGGCCCAATTTTATGGCACTGCAGTAATGAAACACACACACATTGCAACGTCGGCCTGCAACGTTGCCTTCAGGTTCTCCATTATTTGAACGCCATGACGTCAGTTTTTTGCACACTCCTGGGCGACGAAGAGGACGAAGCACGGCATGTTGAATCCGTTCTCCCCAAATCGAATCGATTCACATCGATGAGGAAGAGCTTTGCGAAAGCTGAGACAACTCACAGCTTCGACGGCGGCGAATTTGTGGAGCAGGAGAACCCGGAGGGTTCGGACCGTTCGGTCAGGCAGAGGCCAGAGATATGCAGCCATCCGGAAGCTGGCGTCATCGTAAAAGATGACGTTGGCAGGTGCCTCTTGTCAACATTGTATGTGTCAACGTCTAACAACAGAAACAGAGCAGGAAATGGGTCGATGAAAAGGAGCTTCGCGTTCCCTTCGCGTTTTGAATGCACACGCCGTGTATCTCATTTTCTTCAAGCTGTAATAGTTTTTTTGGCTCGGCAGCTCTTGCAATGGAATATATGGGAAATTTGCAGTTTCGCAGAATGGACATATCAGAATCTCTGTGATTCCTCCGCGCACTACAGAAATCAATTCTGAATGAGAAGTTTGCCATTATTCTTGAGTCAATACCTAATGATTCAATACTCTCGACTGCTTGATTGAAGTCACTTGTGTGTTATTTCGTCCAATCGAAATTTCCTCGTGTGGTTCAGGTGGGTGTTCCATGACTATGCTCTTCAATTGTTCCGCGAGCTGGAGAATGAGGTACTGACAGTGGCCACTTTCTACTTGGAAAAGAAGTGCCATGAGCTGGAGGTGGAGGGAAGGGAATCTGAAATTGACGCCATTGACAGGCAAGTCAAGTTGATGCAGGTTGCCTAGATTACCCGTCGTGCGCCCATATTCCGCTGCGAACTATCCACGAATGCTTGCCAAACGGCAAGAAAACGAGATATGGATATCTGCGTTAATTCACAGTCTTAAGAACATTTTAAGATTCATCAGATATTTGAGGAATGTGCGAAACTTTGTTTCCTGCTGTGGCCTTCAGGCGTGCACTGAAGTTGGAGAGATTCGCTGTCATTATCGAGAATAAATATAAATGAATATATATATATATACAGGTTACTAAATATAAAGGTTATAAATGTATAGGTTTTCGTCGTTGGTGCCCTCCCAGGTTGGCCATTATATCCGATACTTGGGAGATGGAAGCGAACTTCTTGCGCGAGAGGCACCAGACTTTGATGTCGTACTGCTCTGCCTATGAGCACGCGACGGACTTTGGAGTCGAAGATCAGCTTCGTCACAAAGATCGGCCCAAGGGATCACCTCGGCAGGCTTTGTCGGCGAGGCGTGTTTTGAGAAGAGAAATGGTCGACCTTTGTTTCAGGTGTGACAATTCCGGCGGCGACACCCTGCGCGTTCAGAATTTTCTTGCGCTCCCGCAGCGCCAACAAGAATTCGTTCATCAATGCGTCATTACGAACTTTAATCATTAATCACAATTATGCGTTCACCAATGCTGAACTGTGGGTGGTGTGTCCCACTGCTTGCTTTGACTTTGTACATGCGCTCGCAACAGCTTTTTACCTTTTCATGCACGCGGCTGCTCCATGGACTCTTGCGCCACGCAAATGCATAAAAAATCATTTATTTGAACTTTCAAACTCTGAAAAAAATTATTTATTTGAAATTTCAAACTCTGAATTGCTACTTGAATTCCATTGTGCGGACGCAAGCCACTGAGTATGTATCAATCGATTTCCATTCTTTGCTTTCAATGCACCAGTAAAACGAAAATGCTGCACGCCGGGTTGCAATGCATGCAAGCGAGGAACCTGATAGATCTTTTCAGTTGCCGTCAGGCGTTTCGGATTCGACCCCGAGGACGGCTACTTCGCGGGGCGTTATATCAACGAGACCACCAGCCTGGAACTGGAGTGGCGACTGGTATCAGATCTGGCAAGAATCACAGCGGATCAGGAGAGGAAACTGCTGCAAATCTGCCACGATACCGATTCGGCGTCTCCGGATGTCGGGGAACCCTCCGGCGGGCCGGGAGAGTGCGTGGAAGATGCTGGCGTGCCCGCGTCGCTGACTTTTGCGCCTTTGTTTTTGGAGGAGCGCCGGGGCGTTGAGGAAGAGATAGCGCTGCTGCCGGGTGTGGGGGCGGCTGCGGCGGAATTTCCCGGAGTCTTGAGAGCAGTGAATTGGGAGTTTTTGGACCACCACCAGGTTGAGTGCCGTGGGAGATCAAAGTAAACTCGAGTGGCGCAGACTGCTTACGTAATGTGCATGCCATTGTATTCAAGTCCATTCACTTCATTAAGAGTTTCGGTGGCGTGCTTATTTAATCATCGAAAATTTGATTATCCTGTTTTGTGTGTGAATTAAATGCTTCGCATACGTGCTGAACTACGTAGTTCAGTACCTCTGTGCGACAAGGAAACAGTTTTTAGGATATTTCGACACCAACACCTATGGCATTTACGGCACAGTGTCATTAAATCAAAGCGTATCAACTTACAAGCTGAAGGCTTGTAGATCTTCCGCACTGTGGTGGTGCCATAGCTCGCTTGACGCAGTATATATGTGGCCCAACACACTTCGTTCCTACAATTAGTTATGTCAAATTCACACAAATACTCGCCTTCTTGTTCTAGCCTCAATCAAAAGCGTTGAATTGAGCGACAGGGTGCGGATGCACATGCAGATACAGAATTTCTCTGATAAACAAGAATGCCGAAGAGTGATTCTCCAGTGCGCTACAGCCGAGATGGAAATACTCAAGAAGGAAGAAAATTTTAGGCCTCATGCTCCAATACCTCCTCTTCCCAAGGATTCCAAGAAGGCGAAGGCAAGACTCCGGAAAGGGGACGCCCATGGTAAGATGCAAAGTCACATGCAAAATTATGGATACATGAATTTCATAGAATGCTGATTTGTTTAATGCCTCTGCAGGATTTATCCGCCGCCATACAAAAATCAATGCTTTATATCTCAAATGTAGTTTTATTGAGATTTTGATTTTCCTATTGAAATTTTAGGTGAAATCACATCTGTTGTTCTCAAGTGAGAGTACACACATTCTCTGCATATAATTGAATTTCCACCCGTTATCCACCATTTCTTTTTCTTGGTCCTTTTACAAAATATATTCCAATTAGTACATATTTCGTTATTGCGATTGTAGGGGAAGATAGCCGTGGAAATATTTTATCAATATCCCATATTTTCGACAACCAAAGGGCCATGAAGAAAATCACTTCTGCCTCAGGAGTGTCCCTGAAAGGAGCAATCAAGGTGGGGAATGACTCAAAAATTGCTGGCGCCTGGAAGCTGAATTATCGGATGTTAGCAAGGACCCCTCCTTACATTTCACAGCTGCTTTTGATCTCACGCCCACTTTCTCCCCCAGGCGCACGCTGCAGCAAATCGTACTAGCAACATCAGACGAGCTAGAATGGAAACAGTTTTCGCCAAATTGCGCCGTGCCTTGCTCAAACGGGGCCAATGCCATGACCCGCTCACATTCACAGCAATCGCTGAGGAACGGAGACCATCATCGGCCACGTTCACTACACGACTCATTCTCACCACTGGAAGCCTCCAGTTCTTCGCATTTTAACAGCTTTGAGTGCGCCAATTTCAATCTCGTGTCCGCAGGCCCACATCGCCAAAGAGGCCCTCATTGCAAAGGTCTACGAGTCGGAGATCGCCTGGCTGGTGTTCTACGTCCAGGGCAGGGCCTTGGGGCGCCGCGCCACTTCCCAGGAGGTCCGAGGCATCGACTGGGGCGCCATCGACGGCGAGGGCCAGCCCCTGCGCCCCGACAGCATCCGCGCCTTCGTGGAAGAAGCTCACCCGTCGGACGTCGCCCCGCCGGGCGCGGCCGGACCGCCCGCCACGGGCAATCAGGAATCCGGGGCCGGGGAGGGGAAGCTGGAGAGGGGGTGGCGCCCTGGTGAGGGAGACGGCGCTTGGATGGGGAAAGAGGAATGGTAGTTGGGGTGAAGGGATATTACTTGCATTCCACGTGCAGATGCATAATGGTGGGTCGCCATGCGTTTGCTTGGCTGGCGATGAGGAATTCCACGTGCTGTATAGAAACCTTGCAATTGTGGTTGCATTGCGCTACCACAGGCTTCTATCCTTGACACTGGGTTGTACAACAAGCAGGCCCTTCGGTTCCGTTAATCCTTGTCCAAACGCAATGCTGTGTGGGTGTCTGGGATTGTGTAAAGTTTCCGCGACTTAAAAAGGCGCCAGCGTTAAACAACCCGTTGAAACAATACAGTGAAGCGTGCTCGAAACTATTCACTTGGCTCAAGTTCCATAATGCGATGTAGTGGAGCACAAACTCCCATCAAATCTTAGAACGATATAAGCATTCATGGCGTATAGCGGACCATTTATTAATCAATTCTGTCGTCGCATTGTGGATTACTGTGCAGACACGGAAGTGAATCTAGTCGATCCAAACAATAAATACCAGATCGAGGCCCGTCCTGGATGAATGCCTCAGGTTTAATGGTCGGCGTTGGGGACGCGGGAGTTCTGGGAGGCGTCTGGAGGTCCCCGCCGATCGCCCTCCTTGAATTTACAACCTCCCCCACGGAGTTCCTGGATTTCTTCTCCATAGAAGGGGCGCTTTACGTCATGGATTCACATGGCCGCAGAGCACTGCAAAAGGCGGCGAAAGCGCAGGCTCTGAAAGTGGCCAGCCTGGAGATGTCCATAAAATACAATCAGGTCGACCGCGAACAGAAAAACGCCGCACCGGGCAAAGAAAATTGCAGGGAAGTTAGCTTTTCCTGCTCAAAAAACTCTACAAACAGACTTACAGAGTAGATTTTGAAATTTAATATGATTTGGAAATGTCTGGTTTACCAAGGAAAACAGGGGCGCTGCATCGGAGCACTTACTTCAAATTTTGAGCATATGAGTTGAAAGAAGTTTTGCATTTAGCGGGAAGTGCATGCCGAGTGTGACTGTAAGCTGACATTTCCACTTTGGAGCTCGCCTCGCACCGTGACCGCAGTGCCAGCGCATATGGAAACCATGCGCAGCACGACACTGCGAAGCGCTGAGAAATTGTGCTGCTAAATTCGCAAGTTCATATTTGGTGTACCTCGGCAGATATCTGGCTAATTACTATGTCGCCAGCACAACTGATTCACTTGCACTTTCCTGAGAGTGCGCTCGCAAGACTTAAGCCGAAGCCCTTGCATATGCCATCAAGTTTATATGGTGAGTTTTTATTTGTCCTATTTTATGCATACCGCTTACCCAGCTTTACACCCTTGTCAGAAACATATATGCCAATTATTGTGGTCGTTTATCAACGCAAAGTTCTTCTAGTCAATTATTCGTGTTGGCCAACATCATCTTCAATATCGCCTGCCCATTTTCTTAGCTATGCCTCCGTTTGACTTTTGGGCTCCGTGGGAAAGGCCGAAGGATTTTTTTTCGGGTGTGAAGAACTTAAAAAGTGCACTGTGATTGTGCAGGTGATCCTCGACAAAATTATTCGGAAAATGGAGTACAAGAGAAGGTGCATGATGTGGAGAACAGCTGCCGTGGAAGGAATTAACACAGGTGCTTGCCCTTCCAATGAAACGCCATAATTATCACAGGATTGCCATTTGCGATTATACATACTCTACAAATTTTCGTCTAGCTTACTCGAACGATCCTGCTCATTGACACATTAATTCGTCCACTTTGCGATACAAATCGTACTTCCAGTGAGCGCAGATAACACAATATGAGCAAAAGAAAGGTTTTTTCTTTTACGCTCCCTCAGAAAGGGAGCAGTTTGAACTATTGACCATGGAGTATATTCTTAACAGCAATCATTAGGAGACATAAGTAAAACTATGTGTAGATTTCCTCCCAACACTGTCACTTCAGTCCTCCCATATTTTTTGGGTGTCAACGTGCACGATTCAGGTCTGCTAATTGCGCAAAATTATGCGAGTGATTTGCGCCATTGAAAAAATGATATGGAATTTTACCGACCCAATCATCGGGCTCAAATCTCTGTTAGTTATCAGTTTACCACGAGAGCGATCGCTCCCAAACGTTGATGTTCGTGAGGCACCAAACTGCAACGCTGAATTTCTTCAATGCAGAATGCATCTTGATGCATTGTAACCTTGGTTGGAAAAGCTGACCGGATAATCCACAGTATGGTAGAAAAGAGGCTTCTCTCCTTTGCCGCAGCGCCTTCTAACCTGGACCAGCCCACCGGAGAGCCCCCTCCCGCGCGCCCCGCCGTCATTCCCCGACCTCCCGGTTACCAAGGCAAGGTTTGCAGGCACTTAACTTCGAAGTGCCACAATGAGCTGATGGAGTACAGGAGGCAGCTCATCGAGGCCACGGCGGGCTTGCAGCTGTGCATAGGGGAGATTCAACTGCACCTCAGGTCACGGGTCTGCGGCCTCTTCGTATCGTCCCTCAGGGACGCCGCCCAGGGGGAGGCGTCGAAGGACATGACCGAGAGCGACGTGGACGATGCTAAACTCGAGGCAAGAGCTCAAAACAGGCGCTGCATTGGGGATGCATTCTGGAGCTGATCTCCTACGCAATAAACAATACGCCAAATCAAGTATTTGTACCTTGTTTCAAAGCTAAGGTGACGGCGGGGAGAGGGGAATGCCCATGATACTATTTACTTCAGTTTCCAAAGCAATGGCAGTTAGGAATTTCGCCCAAAAGAACTGCCACCATTGCTAGATGTTTGCCTCGGAATCGTTTCAAAGAATGCTCCGTGGGTGGAGAAAACCCCACTGACAGCTCCAGGCAGCCAAGGTGCTGGTCTGCATCGAGATGTGGGCTGGACGTACCCCAACTCCATAATGACCTCTCTTCCCAGGGAACCTACGACCAGCGACCATAACAGCGACTACAAAAAAATATTATCCTCGTTGCGTGCCTCCCGCCACCATCACTATGGACAAAAGGGCCAAATAACACGTGCTCGCGCGTGCACAAAGCTTACGGGTTTGTGTTGTTTTTGTGTTCTTAACGTGCAGAATTTTGATGAAATGTGTTTTATGTGTATTCGGAAAAGTGTTATTTGGTCCGGAGGCGGCTGTTTTTGCAAGAGTGGGTCAGATCTCGAATTTCTCCAAGAAACCCGCTTTGGGGATCTGGACTTGAACCATGTCAAGGGATTCAGCAATTCGTATTGAGCGCCGCGATCGGCACAGACCACAGCATTGGGTAACTGCACAGAATTATCAGTAAAGATATTTGATTCCTTGAACCAAGTTTTGTTTTCCAAGAGCTTTCCCACGACAAAGCACAGGCATGACAGGCCGATAAAGTTTGCGACTGAGAACCACCACAACGGTGAGTTGCAATCATCTGAATTGGAGACATTCGGATTTATTTGACTCGAATCACCTTTGTTCAATAGCACTCGGAAGCGTATTGCACAAATTTTTTGCACGAGCGCAGTTGAAATTCATACAACCGCGCGGTATCCTCCTCGCCGCTCTGCGTTGTGGCATCCGTCCCTTCCACTGTACATCGCTCCAAATGCCAATAAGTGTCCCGAACGACCTTCAAATGCTATTTGAGCATCACTTCAGCCGATGGAGTCCAGCGTTGGTTGCTGCAGATCTAAGAAACAATGGCATAATATTTAATTCAAATTTGCTTCTGAAGCTCTGGTATATCATTTAATGTTGCTGGAAACGGACAGAACATCGCAAGGGCAAGTTCCTATTAACGGGAAGAGCAAACCAGCGCTTGCTACCTAGAAACCAACCGCCCAATGGGGTCAGTGCGCCGGCCTTGCGCCATGACCTGAAGTCCTTGCACATTCCCTGATTGAAACCCCAGTTCCATAATCAAGCCACCACAGTATAATACTCAACCTTTCCGCATCAAAAAAGTATTACCGCTGCGCTTTTTGCTCCGCACGCTTTCTGCAGAGCGTTATTTTTTTACGCGGCTCCGGAAAATTTCGTTAATTTTCATCCACAAGAAAAGTCTACGCCCTATGTCATTATGCGGAAGGGTGTAAATAAATACGATATGCTCTCCAGGTGTTTGATCAGTATTCGAGGGAGTTCTTGTCGCGACTGTCGCCTTACACCGCAAAACTGAGTATGGCCAACACCACCTGTCGCTTCTCCAGAGCGGTTCTGGGCGGTTCCGGAGGGTTTGGACGGGATTGGGGCCTCCAATTCACGGAGCCAATGGAACGCCTCCGGAAATGCGATGTGGCGTCTTCTCTTTTCGCGGGATCTGATGGCGACAAGAAACTCGCCCAGCTTATCACGGAATACGGTCCCTTGTGGCAGGTACGGCAGAGAGAGAGCGGACAGGGTGAAGCAACCTGTATTTCAAAATTCACTATTCGCTGCACATCGCATCTGGAAATTGAGCTCCTTGCCAGGATTCAACGGAATTCATGTTCAAAAGTACGAGGTGAAATTCGCGGGTGAGCTGACGTCAACCGATGAACATGCAGGCCTTCGACCTTGAAAAGAAGGATAGGGAGGCAGATCAAGACTTGGAACCCAATCGCTGGAAGCTTAGACCCCTCGAACATGTGGGCTTCACGGCGGTCAACGATACCTACCAAGTTCGGCTGGACCGAATGTGGGACCTCCCTCGCATGTGGGAGATATTGGCGTTGGATTCTGCGGACGAGAACTTTCTGCCTCGACTGTCCTTGTCATGGAAGATCGCCGAAGGGCTCACTCTGCTAGTCAGTCAACGGCTATCTCGGGTGGGCAAGCTTTCCATCAACATTCGCGATTTTTACCTCCAGCGGTGTAGACATCCCAAAAATTGCCTCAAAATTTGCAACAAATTCAACCTTTTTCAACGGTGTCACCCCAGCCTGAATCGCGCCATGTTTGTCATTGCGAGCGAGCGAAGCGAGCGGGGCTTCGCAGGGCAAAAATGCGGTTCTGGCCCGCCGCCCGCCGCCCCTGCCGTGCACACGCCGGCCCCTCCCAGGACTCCCTTGCGCCTCGCGCGACGCGCGGCACGGGCGCCGACTGCCCACCCCCCATCTCGGGCTTCCTTCCCCCTCGCGCGGCACGGGCAGCGCGCGGCGTGGACGCTGAGCGCGCACCACCCGTCCCCGGGCTTCCTTGCGCCTCGCGCGGCGCACGGCAGCGTCCCCAGGCGCATGACTAATGTTACTTTTTCGCGTTACGCACGCGTTCATTACGGCGTCAGCGTTACAGCGAGGGAAGGGCCTCCGCGACAGGCACTGTGCGTGCCTTTGACCACAGACAGGCAAGGGGGGTTGGTGCGGCTGGCAGCGTGAACTATGCTGCGTTGCGGCGAGCAGCCGGCGGTGGCGATCGCCGTCGCCCATGGCCTTGGCTCGAATCGCGTTGAGGAGGGGGGGTGGGGTGGGATGGAAGGGTTTGGCTAAAGCTCAAACTTGAAGATTCCGTTGCTGGCAATCGGCCTGACCGGTCGATCGCCGCGATCTTTCAGCTCGTGCAGGCTGGGCGGCCGCCTTGGAGTGCCTCGTGGCGCCTCCCTGGCTGTGGACTAGAAACAAATGGGGGTGGGGGTGGGGGTGGGGGTGGGGGACACCTCTAGTGCATGCGTTGCAAAAAGTGCGTGGTCAAATTTTCGCGTTGCTCATGCAGCTGTTACAGCGTTTGAGTTACAAGGCGTGGATGTACTGTGCGCGACTGGCCAGGTGCAGCGGGCAGCAGGAGCCAGGCGGCACTTGGGCGAGTAGCCGGACGTGGCAATTGCCATCGCCTATGGCCTTGGCTCCAGTTGCGTATGGGAGGGGGGGGGGGGGGGGGGGGGGGGGGGGGGGGGGGGGGGGGGGGGGGGGGGGGGGATCAGGGTGGAGTGGAGGGCTTGGGGGAAGCCAATTCGAAAAAATCTGTTCAACACGATTGACGGAACTAGTCGCTCGCTGCGACGTTGACTTTAAGCAAGCTGGGCGGCCGCTTTGGGGTGCCTATTGGCGCCTCTTGGCCGTCGACTAGAACGGGGGGCGTTTTTTTCCTTTTTTTCTGTGTGTGTGGGGGAAGGGGGGGCATCCATGTCGATCGCCATGGTCTTTCATTTCAAAGAAACTTAGCGGCCTGGGTGCAGTGCTTTGAGGTGCCTCCTTGGCCGCCGATTGGAAGCGAGTGGCGGTGTGTGTGTGTGTGTGCGAGGGTGGGGGGAGTTCAATTTGACAATTCTGTTGGTGACGATCGACACAACGTGTCGATTGCCGTGACCTTCACTTCAGGAACGTGTGCAAACGTCCTTGGGGCGGGAGCTTGGAAGAAAGTGGTTCCGGATGGGTGGTTTGGGGTTTTGATTTAGTTTAGTTGGTTTTGGGTTTGTCAAGTGTGCAAGTTTCTGCGATTCGGCACACTCACTGCAGCAGAAGCGTGTATGCATGTGCGCCACTCGAGTGAGCATGGTTGTGTGGGCTATGCTTATCTGTCATTGTATATGAGCGAAGCGCTTTGTCCTGCACGCACTTCAAACGGCTCAATCTGGTCTTTCTTCACAATGAAAATCAACAGGTTTGGAGATAAGCTGTGTCTTCAGACTCGCATTGCAAAATTGAAACCGTGTGCGTCACTTCAGGCGTCTCTTCTGGCTCCCTCAGGCCACCTGGCGTCTGGCGGCGACTCGGATGCATGCAGCATCGCAGAAGGCGAGCTGCAGCTGGAGGTTGGCAATGTTCAGCCGTGTTACCTTGGTGACAGGTACAATAATCCTATGCAATATTGCATTATGGCATACGGTCATGAAGAATCTGCAAAATTTCTCCCTATTGCAGTTGCTCTCTGTGCATTCAAACAAGTGTTTTTACCATTCCAAGACCAGCAACAACAATTTTCCGCTTGCGCGAATTGTTTAATACACGAATGCAATATTCGTAGCGCTGTGCGTCACCCTCTAGCAACATCAATGGCGTTTGTCTGAGCGAAAGAAGAGACTAGCGGGTGATCCAGCATGTTGACTTTCGTCAGGTACAAAGGACCCCAGATGTCGCGAGCGGTCGCCAAGGTGCATCTGGCCAAACTTTCTGGCTGTCTTCCGGGCGCCCTGATGGAGAAAGAGCTGACTGAGCTATCGTGCAGCTTGCAGCGGCTCCACGACTCTGCGGGTGAACATCAAACCAGTAGTGTCGATCTTCGCGCCCAGTCGCGCATGAGCGGTGCATGGAAAAAACGCCCTTTGCAAACGTGAGTAGTATGTTGACATTTTAGAATGTTGCGAATGTGAATGAAAACGTGAGCACTTGAGAGTGTGCTTTAACACTTTAACACCGAACACTTTGAAGTGTAAGTGCAAAATTCTCGCAAGCACAGACACACAGCATGTGTATGCGGGAATCGCATGTCCAGTGTGCTGGGCTGCGGTGCATGACAAGAGATCAGTTGTGTGCAGCGCGATCGCCGATATCCAAAACGGGGACTGCGCCAGGGAAGGAAGTACTCGGCATTCTTCTCCGCAGGGCTCGAGTAGACAAAGTCGCAAACGTGATTGCTCTCGGGAGGTCGCGAGATGCCTTTGTCGCCAATCCGAAAGTCAAAAAGACTGGATGGCTTTTATCAGGTGAGGCGCCCTGGCCTTCGCCAGACCTTTGAATTTAAAGGAAGGAAGTCGAATCAGGCAAGGGCGACTAGGGATTCATCACTAGGGAATGTAGCGGTTGCCGAGCAGTAAAGCAATTCAAAAGGGCGCTGCATGGCGGGGAAGGAAGAAAACACGCACACCGTTTACTGATGCTTGAAAATTCGCACCCAGACTTCATTGAATTGCAGTGTACAGCATTCAGATTCAGCCAAAACTGGGTGGGCATCATGGTGGTGCATTTGAGTACCTACATTAAGGGACCCCTTGATGGAATTGCTGTTGTAAAAGAAAACGACTGACTCACTTAAGAAGCTTTGGAACTTTGCAAAGCAGCACTGCTTCTTACCTAGTTTCGATGGTTGCAAAGACATCTCCGCATTCCCCACTAAGTAAACACCATTTCCAGGATCGCTGCGGGCATCCCTCATGGGTGCCGATGCCAAGCATAAGATAAGCGCCGATGAGATGGCATGGAAGGGAACGATAAGGATGAGGGATGACGAGCGAATCATCATGTACAACGAATTCATTCAACTTTCTGGACTTCTGGAACGCGCGACCGACGCGTGCAAGATCAAGCGAAGCACCAATCCCAAGGGAGCGCTGGACGTCGAAGAAATAACAGTCGCTTCGGCATTTCTTCATGACCGAATGCGAGACGCGATGTTATGGGCAATGATTTCGGTAAGCTGAACAATATTCCAGCTCACGTTTGCTGAGGTTGGTAACGTCTCCGACATTTGCGGCTACGAATATGCGGGGAGAGTGCAAGTGGACGGACATTTCATGAGGAATGTGTAGTGCTAGTCTGCCGTCGATGCCGGCCGGCACCGACGGGCGAGGGCGCCAACGGGGACCACGGAGCCAACGTTTTGGTCAGGCGGCCGATGGGCACGATGGTGCCGACGCCCGAAGGAGGGCTGACACCGACGCGCTGACACGGCGACGCCGTTTGGGCAACGTCGGCCACATTTTATTAATGGTGTTCAAATATTGGACGAAACATGCCGTAGAATTAGAATGAATGAATCGCCAAGCGGTACAGCTGAACCCAAGTTACTGTTGAGTATGAAATTGCATTCTGTATTTTGGGATGAAATTCCCTTTAATTCTAACACAGGCAGAGGAACCGGCTCTTTGCCCTTGTTGGGGTTCCATAGACAACCACCGCGTCGCTTCGATGGACCCTCTCAAGCTCGATCAGGGAGCCTGCCCTCCAAAGGACGCGGCTGTATGGATGGCGTCGGCATACGAGGAGAGGGTTTGGGTGAAGGTGAACTCACTGCAGCTGCAAATGCGAGTGTGAACATAACGGGTTCCACCATAGCAGCACAACTGAGCAGCTTGAAATTAATACAAAAGAATCAGCGAGTGGAAATTCAGCATGGCGTTTTGATTCAAGAAATGCGAAACAACAATCTTTTTCATAAAGAGGTAAACAGGATTTGAACTTTTGTTTTCGGTTTTCCTTGAAATAGTGCTATACTGAATGGAAGGTAAACGTGCATCGGAAGTTAATAACATGCAAGCGATGTATTGCCTGCGGTTCTGATGGCTTGCTCAACCGTGATGAAATGCTTGAAATATTGATTTTTGCCGACGTTTGTTGGCGACACAAGCATGTGCGGCAGTGCATATCAAGAGAAGTTCCTTGGCACTCATGAATTTGAGGATATATGTCGTGTGTAACCAATTCATGATATATACTTCGTATCAACCATTGGAGGGTATCACCACGCTCAACATGTTCTTCTGATTGCCAAGGCCCAACGTATGTTCCAATCCCCGGGAAATGGGAAGATTGATGATACCAGAGGGGAGCAAACTGAAGGAGCTTTCTGGGTTGAGGGGTCGCCGGCGGCATGGTCAGTTGAATCTAGATCGATTGAAGCAGCCGTCCTCGTGATGAAGCATGCGATTGACAGGTTGGATTCTCTGGCGTTATCCATCATACACCTCAGTGTACCAGCAAGACGCCTATTCTCGAACTTACATATATTGATACACATAAATTGAAGTTCAGCCACAGAAATCCAAATTTCACTGACAATGTTGCAACCCACCAGCTTTAAAACAACAAGCATAGCTTTTCCAAACAACTGCGGCCGGTGGTGCCACCTTTTGCAAGATATTTTGGATCATTTAATATTAATCAATAGATTCATTTGGTAGATGCAATAGATAGAAAATTCTGATTAATATATTAATAGATTAGTAGATACAAAATCTGATGGATTTTCAGAACTCATCAATGATTACTTGGCACACCTGTCGACTTTCATTGAGTAATTGTAGCAGCACAGCTTGTCGAACAAGATTCGCATTGTATCCCTTTGCTGCTATTTGGCGGTCCCCCCATCATGTACAGCAGCGCGCATTATCTACTAAACCAGGCATCCATTTAGCAGACTTATTCTATGGAAACTGCCATCGGAGTTTGCAGGAAGGCAAAGTTTGGATTGAAGTTGCACACGACAGCTGTCATTGGTCTGAAATTTGGTTTGCTCATGATCCATTTGCCGAATGAATGGAAGCAGTTGACCGTGCCCTGCGCATCTAACGTACGCTGCACGCTGCAGGCAAGCCTTGGCGTCTGCTGTGCACAATATAAATACACATTTGGCGCAGATAGTGGGGTGTTTAAAAAGCGACAAAAGAGCCACGGCGGCCGAAGGAACGCCTCGAGACGAAGGACGTGCTAGCGACAAGCGGCTGGTGTTGCGTCTTCTGCGCGAGATCAAAAATCTTGACCGGACGAGAAGAAACGGGTCCGAAGCGGTCGCCGGCCATTCAGAAGATGATGGCAAAATCTGGGTGTGTGCTGGCGATGCGAACAAAACAACGTGACATCTCTCTCTCTTGCAATATCGATTTTTGCGGCGGTAGGTACAAGAAGCCGCCTATCTCACCATCTAGGAAGAGACGTTTCAGCAAATGCTGAAATTCTGGCTTCCTGTCGAATGCGCGGATTCGACCGTCAACGAAACCCGTCCGAACAGTTACCGCGAAGCGATTACTTGCACAGATAACGCCCTTTCAGGACAATTTAGTACAATCAAGTGTACTAAAGTACCGAGCCTATATCATTTTTCACAAAAACAGAATTAGATCTTGAGTCTAGTCGGATGCCCTGCCCTGAAAGTGGAAAACAGCAGCGGATAGGCCTGGTTTTCACGCCGTGTATACACGTACGTACGTGAACGTATTTAGATTTTTGTCGTAAAAAAGCGTGAAATACGTAAATAGAGCCCCATGTACATAATGACAGTAACACAGAGTTGGTAAGTCAGGGAGTGGTAGCCAGACGCGCTGCAGTGAGTATAAGACGAGCTTTTGTTTCATGCCGTCGTTGCCCTTGCTGACGGCGACGTGGGCACCGTGTGTCGGGTGCTGGAGATGGTGGAGGAATAATCATTGTAAGCAACTTTCATCCTGTAGCCTGGCTGCCCCAGCGAGCCAAAAAAACAAAAATAGCGGCCAAGTTAGTTTCTTCCGCAAATTACTTCTTTGCGCGTAAAATCATAAACGCAAAGACGTAAACATCAATGCAAAGGGAAAGCCTGAACAGGAAACGGGTTGTCCAAAACTCATTCTTGTAGCGGTGCACATATTCCGACCCTCCCAACTGTGCAAAAGCAAGAATCATTAATGTATGTTAATGGGCACGGCGCCGACTCATCAGGTGCAAGAGGAAGACCTTCGAAAATGGCTGATTGGAGCCCTGCACCTTGTGTCCGCCGAAGGCCAAGCCAGGATTTCGACTGTTTCGGAATCTTCCCGCCATGAGCGCGAATTGATGGCGGACCTTGTTCGGCGAATTGAGGGCAACGTGCAAGAGTACGAGCGAGAGAACGAGCTTGCAGTCTCCAAGCAAATGCTGAAAGTTGACACGCAGGTGTGTCGATACACACATTGCACTTCTCAGATGGGTTTACACAATTTTATTATTACTGTATTGAAATCACGCCCAGCGAGACAGCGATGCAGCCCAGCTTATTCTCCAATTGACGCATTCATTAGCTTTGCAAGAATTCCAAGGATTTTCAGGATGCTTGTCACATCGTGATCCAAATGAGCCTGCTTTTTGAGCTAAATTCACGCATTGAACACTGGTGAGTTAATTATTGTTCTAATTTCCTTTGTAATGAGACATAACAGAAGCCCTCGGGCCAGACTGGTGATGTCGGGCAATGGCCACAAGCACAAGGTCGTGTTACAAACCACAATGATTATCCGAGAGCAATAATTTGAATAATTACAAATAGAGCTGTCATACAATTTCCGAAAAACATCAGAATCGAAGAACCATCGAGATTTTTCATAATGTCAAATGGGTGTTTTTTACAAGTACTAGCGCACCTAAATACGAATAAAAGTCAGGCTACACAGACACTTTTCTCTCTTCAGGTACTGGACAAAGCAATGGTGCTGTTGACCGAAAGGAGCAAAGCTTCAAGAGCGGCCGTGAGGGCAATCCACGACTCACAGAGATCCATGGAGATGGCACAAGCCGAATCGCATGCTCATTTCTCTAGCAGGATATCAGAGCTTGAGCGCGATCTGATGAGCAGTCGGTGAGGGGAATAACTTATTACTTTTATGCAAAGTCGATTTTCCAATGAGAAGTTTTATACTTCTGGGACAGGTAAGAAATTTTCGAATGCGATGCAAAATTTCCCAATTCCCAACACTACAATTTGTATGCTACAAAATCATGTTTATTCCGTAAAATCCAACCCTTTCTGCCTGTGACTTTCACTATAAGATCACCCAAAAGTGGAAAACTATCCCTCAACCCTAAGACCAATTCACTGAAAATGAAGAGTCACCTACAGTATTTGCGTCTATTTTGATGTTATTTTATCGGAGTTGCATTCCAGCATAACAGTAGCGCAGATTCACTTTTTTTTGCATGCTGCAATCCAGAATATGCTGACGTCAATATGATTTGATCCTCAGATCTTGCCAACAATGACCCGGCTGTGACGCACGGATCCTGCAGCCATTAAATTCATAAACTTGCTTTGAATTTCTTCTACAGCTCTCCACAAATGTTACAAAAATAGTAATGGTCAGTGTGCATCGCTGAAGCTGCATTTGCCATCCTGAAGAACGCTGCATATATTTCCCAATCTGAGTATAAGGTAACCAAATGCTAACAAAATTACGCACGACACAGTTTTCGCTTCTCCTGTGCAATGAATTTCATTGCATCGTGTGATCATAATGACTGATACATTATTCATGTGTCAAGCGATGCTGGAATATTTGCGAAAGGCATAATTCGAGCCTAATAGTCAACGTTTGTGTAGTCGTTATTTTTCTGGAATTCTCAACTGCGACTTGGATATGGCGCCATTGCCGCCACACATACAACTTGTGCATGAGTCACGCAACAATGAGCAGCACATATTTCTTAAATGTTTCCCCATATCAGCATGTCGGCGTAAACTTGGACAAATACAATGGAATTTGAAGACCATTTGCTTCTGGCAATATATCCATGTCGATTGCACCACTTCCTCACATTCAGGGACATTCGGTGTTAAACTCAGGGCGAACTTGAAGCTGTCGAGGAAGTCGATGCAAAAATCCGCCATGGACTGTCTGGCGGAGGTGCGGAGAGAGACCGTGCAGCGAGTCTTCGGAGAAAACTACGATCGCTGTCCGGAAATAAAGAAGATTCTGTCTCTGGAGAGGATCCAAGAGGATCTCAGAGGAGAGGTGCTGAACCGAGAGATGGCTCTATCGAAGGTTCAAACTTGGTTCAAACTCAGGTCAAAGGCGTTCCAGGGCCATTGTGAAAATCTCGTCAAGGAGGCTCAGGACCAGGTGAGCGCGCCACTTGTGGATGAACTAATAGGTGGCGCGAATACCGTGCTGTTCTTGAAAACCGCAACGCTTGGATTTTTTTTCGGAGCACCACCATTTTATTATTTTGCGGGGCGACAAAAAAAGATACGCTGTGAAAACGAATGCGAAGCAAAGCGCGACGATGAAATTTCGAAACGCGGAAGTGTTGAATGGTATACGGTACACGATCAGTCACACCTCTCAACCAACCCAAGATCGATGTCAGCACCGAAAGGGAAACATTTTTGATAGGGCGATACGAAATTTCATTTTGCCGAATATGCGCCACCAGATCCGCGCTGTTTTCTGGAGTGTCGCCATTGACATTTCCAAACCGCATTGGACAAGAGTTCGAGAATACTTATGAATTAGAGACGGTACCGCTTTTGTACTTTTTGTACTTTTGTACTTTTTGCCCTGCAGGTCGCAGAGCTTCAACGAGAGAAATGGGAAAGCAAAGAAGACACAGAAATGTACATAAATAAACTCGAGAGGCAATTGAAAGCTTCTCAAGAGGACCTTGAAAACAAGGGAGCGGCTCTAAGGAAAATGGAGCAGAGGCTCAGCTATTCTCATTCGAGGACTATGAATTTGATGCAATATAAACTGAGGATGGCGCCACAAATGGAGACGCTGAAAAAGAAGGCAATCTGCGCACTGATACTTGAATGTTGTGGCTTAGTGTTCTGCTACATAACCAACTTTGTGCTTCTTCAGGGCGTGAAAGCAAGCCCGCGAACTTTTGGTAGTGTACATGTAAATATATGTATAGTCATGCGCACAAGCATATTGGATACCTACAGAATAACCTTTGAGTATACCAGGTGGTGTGCGTACGATATATACAATATACATTTATTTCCTGCGTACCTATGATAATGTATCTTTTGCTTGCATGTGTTGCCTTCTTCATGTAAAATAAGTGGGGAAGTGGATTTTGATGACATTGCTTAGGTTTTTAATGCCAGAATGTTCAAACTGACGTCTTGGGCAGCACTGTTTCCTTTCCCAGTCAAACTTCCACAATTCGGGGAATTGAAGGCTTGCAGGAAACTCGACAGGGCATTTTGATAAGGCTGCGAATATCATTTTGCATGATGGTGATGAGGAAAATCGACATGCACATCAACCTGAAATCAACCAAGGAATCCAAACACGGTGATGGGTTGCCTGTTTGATTTCCACAATTATGCCAAGAATTGGACATTGGGCACGACTTTAAGACGGTAGTAATATGAGGTGGCGTTAACTACTGTGGCAGAACTGTACTACTTCCGTTCCAAAAGTCGGGTGCGTTATCCAATCTTGCTATAACTTTGCAAGATTAACTCAATTAGCCATCAGTCGCCAGATTCGGATTCTTTGGTCTATTTTGGATTTATGTGGATTTCGCCTGCATTGCCCACCACCACATAGCACGGCAAACACTATCTGACCAAAAGCGTCCCTGTCCGCTTGTGTGAGGCACTCCAATTCCCCCATTTTTGTTCTCACCTAATCCCGTTGTGTTCCAAGGTATTTCGCCACATATTTTCAAGAATTTCTTGCATACAACAAGGGAGTATAACTACACCCTCTCAGGGGTTTTGGCATCATGGTTTTCGTACTCTTAGTGGACCACCTCTTCTGCTATGATAAATCCTGTTTCAAAAATTCTTTATTTTAATTGTTCGCCGTGTTGGGAACAGCTTACACCATCTTTTGGGATAGCATCACCATGCACGGTTTTTCTGACTTCCGTCCCTCTACCAGGTTGAAGATTTGCATAGAAAAAGGTGTCTCTTGGCCTTTATATGCAGCATTCACGCAGTACTTTTAACGCCCTAAACTCTGAAGCAACAACAAAAAGTTATGCGTTGCGGATTCTGTTGGGAATCTAGCCGCATTTTTGCAAATACCCAACCACCATATCGTATATTTCTCCTAGGGGTAGCTCAGCTCGACCCACCTCCTCCGAAGGCCAATGCGAGCACCCAATGACCCGTTTTAAGTCACGACGCAAGAAAAAAGTAGCGTCTGTGCTCGTCTTAACATAATTCAAGCACGGCAGCACCGTTTTGCATGCCGATGGTCTCTGCATACAGCTATCGATATCGCGCTTCGAGGTTGCTTTCGTCCATTTTCTTGACTTGTGCTTTTCGACTTCCATTACGCGAAGTGGGTGACGGGCAATATTTGGAAGATAAAGGTAGTATGGATATTTGAATTTCCTGGGATGCTTCGCAGGTGGCTCACTTACAGCAAGAGAACGAAAAGGTGTCACATCTTAGGAGAGCGCCAGGAGTTTCCGACAGGAAACTTAACCAGCATTGGAAGAGGGGGGAGAAAAAAGCCATGCATGTCAAATCGAGAAGTTTCAATGCCCATCATGTAAGCTACTTCTTTTCGTCGACAAGTTATCCATATGAATAAAATCCGCTATATTGTCTGTCTCGATGGGATGTGTCAACCAAAGCGCTTCCCTTCGTAAGAGAGATAATTAGGAGAATTTTATTCACTTCATGTTTCCAAGAATGTTCACCGCTGTCCCTGTCAACTGCTGGAAAATCATTACTAAATGGAAATCGAAGACAGACAAATTGTCTTCACTGGACATTTAGAGGGTGCGCAGTGACTCGTGATTTAATGTCCTGCACCAAGTCTAAGTAGCAATGTATCCGCATCGCCGCCTTTGGTGTCTTGTATCGATCAAACAGGGGACGCTGCGTTCCCACACAAATCTGCTGTATTGGTCATTGATCCCAATGCAATCCAGTTCTCTGGTTCATTTGCTGATGGAATTCCGCAACTAATTGCGTACCGAAATCATATCCTTCTACCCGTTTCCAGGAGTTGAGACATCTTTTCGGCGAGTTGCCAAATTCACTGCATACTTGTTCTGCAATGATTGGACACAATTGTGCTCAATAGCAATCAGAAATTCTCGTTCAGAGTCATTTGAATATTTTGCCAAGATCTGAGGTACTGTTTTTGGAGTGCAAAAATTATCTGCAATTCTAGTTTCACTACATGTTGTCTCCACCATCTGCAGCAATGTTCGGCTACATCAGCCATAGAGTCCAGAATAAGGAGGAACTGCTTGCTTTTCCAGGATACAGTAAATGGTCAAGATTACGCAGCTGATGCTACCTCTACTACCGGAGGCGTGGAAACAAGCCGCCGGTTTTCAAAGTCATTGAACAGTTCAGGGTGCGCCGTTTTTCTTGCTTGCGCTATCGTGAAAGTGCATTGCGAGACACGAGTATGGCTTTGATGAGAAAATATTCAATTGGTTGAACATCCCAAGTCGAATGTTATTCTGGCCCAATGGCGCCATGTTCTCCTGCTGCTTGAATGATCCCATCCACTAGGAAAAAAAGGGCCAAATAACACATGTTCAAACGTATAAAAAGTTTACGGGTTTGTGTTATTTTTCTGTTCTTAGCGTGCAGAAGTTTGATGAAATGTGTTTTATGTGTGTTCGAAAAAGTGTTATTTGGCCCTTTTTTCCTAGTGATCTTGTTTTCGCGAAATTGGTGGTAGTATTCCTCAGCTTTACAAAAACATCGACAATCATGCGCCTTAACGGACAATACGATTTATGTTTTGCCAGGAAGGGAACCACCTCAGAAACTTTTTGGTATCGGAAGTGCAATGTTTCGAACAACATGCGAAACGAGTTTTGGTCGATCCAATATTATCAATGACGCATGTGAGGATGCGAAGATGCCTATTTGCCTCTCCATTTTAGCAGATCAGCAAGCTGTTGCTGCAAGTTTTTGCCAAATTTTCCATTGCTGTTGCATAGACAAATAAAATTTTTGTCACTGCGATCAAGTAACTTATATGTTCCGTTGTGAAAAATAGGGATTCCTAGAACGAATCGCCTCTGTATCTTTTTTGAGCTTGTACGCCATGGCCATATTTCCGCGAGCGCGATAACTGGCGGAAACGTCTTCTTCTCGACAGATTGGTCAATGGACTACCGGACCCATTTGAATGCATGTCAAGTGTTTCAATTACTCTGTTGAAACTCTTTGTCACTAGTGAAAAATCGGCCTAAGGACACAGTCCTGAAAATCGTGTACTGCGTTATGAGGGCAAATATCGCGTACCATCGTGTACTGATCACAAAGAACACGGCTGCCGCTGATATACGGTTGAACTCGCGTAACGCCGTGTTGTTTATCATGTTGTTCATGATGGTAAGGTGGGCTACTTTAGTGGTACACCAAAGGCTGAAAACTATGCGATTTAGGCAATCGCGTAAAATCGTGCTCCAAAGTACCCAAACTTACCAGATTTTATCACAGTGTCACACGATTGCACACCATGTAAAGTGGCCGAATTTTTACCAGTGCGTTCTTTGGCGTCTGCCCTCCAAATCGGTAGACCAGCCCAGCCTGGTGTCAAGCGCTAATTGCAAGCTGCTTAAAAGCCTTACTCATCCCAAACGGCCTGGTGTACAGCAATTGCTCGAATGCGTTGGATATGTGCGATGGGCAATAATTCGATTTGGGCGTGTGTCTACAAACCTGAAGCTGAAGAAATGTTCAAACGTGACGCGAGTCGATTGTCAGTCGCCAAAAATTCAAAAATAAGAGAAGCTTAAGGTATGCCGAATGTCTTGGGTGCAGTAGCGTGGATCCCGTTCGACTAGAACTAGAGCAACTGAGGGCAGAGAACCGTCGCCTCAAGGGTATGGTACGGGAGGCAGGCTCCAATGAAGACGCTTTTGAGGCATGAATTGGCGACAAATTTCTGGCACATGGGGATGCGGTGCATCTCAAATGTTAACATGCTGCAGCCAATTTCTTTCATTGGTTTCAATTGAAGTACAGGCAGTGCACCGTTGCTTAAGATGTTTGATGATTTAGGGACTGGCGCAATAGGTGAGAGGATATTTTGGGGATTGCGATTCTCAGTATGGCGCAGGTCTGCAGCCACACGGCCGCGCGATTGTAAGCTTGTAAAATAAGCCGAAATTTCTTGATAGCGCACAACGTTTGACATAATGTGTCCGGGATGAAACGCTTTACATCTATCACGCGCTTCATCACATAGTACGCGCGACCCATTTACCTAGTACTGGGTAACATCAAATTTCGCGGAGAGAATACGAGACACCATCTTGCAGGATTCCTGATCCAGTATGGAAAGAATTGCTGGGCTGAAGAAGTTATTCTTATGGAGTCAGGCACAGCCTCAAGAAGATGCCTGATTGGTTGGCATGGTGCATACTGTACGTTGATATCGTAGTACACCTAAAATTACGTTGGCCATCTTTCGTAGCCGTCTTTCTGCAGCTTGGTGTATGGCAGCCATCTGGCAGTAGCATCCATCCCCGTCGATTCCATTTACAATATCCATCGTGCCAATTTGTCTAGCTTCATAACACTGGGTCCTAAAATGAGGACAAACAGCATTTCGTAACGTGTTTTAAAAAATAATGCCCCGGCTGCGTCCAAGTCATGTACTTGAAGTTTGGATACGTTGACATGGGACAAGGTCGCGGTATCTTAGCCACTTTTTGGTCCCAAACCCATGTGCTTGGTGATGTGCCGCCCAAACGTGATTCAGCATCACAATCACAGCCATGCAAATCTCTTTGTTGTGCTGCTCTAGTTGTCCATTCAGTTCGAAAGCGTTTTCCGATTGTCCCACGGTACCGTGGTCAAGGTACCGTGCTCATTTGCCCCATCCCTACCCCACTCCACTGCACCCCCCACACACACCACCACCATCCACCACCACCAGAACTGGCGGCATCCAAGCGCTGAGATTGGGGGCAGAGGGCATGATATTTGCATTCCACTGTGGACTCATCACTGACTCGTCTGCGCTCCCAGCACCATGATGCATGACCCAGATCGCCATCCACTTCGAAGTACCAGTCGATCTATCAGGGTGCCAGTTGCGCGACGTTCCGATATCGAAGGTCAAAGCGCCTGTGGCGCTGTGAATCACCGCAAAAGAACATTCGAACGCCGACACACCAGCTCAAAATGAACACAAATGGCGCCAAATTAGCAACGTGCTGAATCCACGTGGACTTCGGGCGCAACCGCCGTCCGCGGCAAGGCGCCGCGTGGCGAAAGTCGCACTCGACGTGCTTCCCAGTGGCGCGAAGGACGAGTGCATGCGGGCAGCCATCGATCCCTCCGATAGTCGATCCACGCACACGTGGTCCACCCTGTCCGACCCCGCGGAATCTGTCAGCGCCTCCCAAATCCATCAAATAGACCACCAGCCTTGGAGCAGTCACTGTTTGTTGCGCCCCTCGTGCTGTGCCAACGGCCCCTGGCGGCAGCGCGCTTCACCGGAGTACCATCGAGACTTTCTGACGAGCTTGTGATCCGGCCCGAGAGGGACCATGAGCCGTAGACGGCGAAGGCCTGGGGAGAGTGGAGGTGGCAGCTCCCCGGCGGGAGGGGTGGACCGCGGCACCGCGGAAGGACCACCCCAAATGGTGGAGGGCGGGGATGGCTATTCGGGCGGAGGTAGGGCATGCGGCATTGGAAAGGATCCGTACTGCGGGCTCTTAGGTGTGTCGGGTGCTGGCGATCGGGTTTGTGGATTGGCGGCGTTGCTCCAATGCGTGATCGGAGGGGGTTGGAAGGTGGTGCCGATGCACGTTGGGTAAGGCCCAAAGATCGATTGTAACTGTTGCTGCTGCTGGGCACAGCTATGCGTTTCATCGCCGCCTTGTTCCCTGACCAAGGTTGACGATATGGGACAACTTGCGTGCAACACTGAGTTAGGCCATCCAAGGCATTCAGGTTTTCAGGAATCCGAGGTTTTGCGAGCCAGCACAGTCCCGCACTCAAGCCGATGTATGCTACCCGTCTCTACTGTGAAAAGCTGAAGTCTTTTGAGCGCGGCGACGCGGCGGCGCCTCGTGAGGCTTTGCTGAATATCTGCCGTGGGATTGAAGTCGCGGCTTGACGGTCGCTGCCCTTCCACGCGCTTTCCACGAAGGGTGTACCGCGTCCAAAACCGGCACAGTTTCTCCTTGGACGCCCGGTTGAGAAGTTGGGCAGGCAACTGCGAGGCCCCGATTGCCAAAAGCTGGCTTATGACAATTTAAGCATCCATCGCTGTGGTCTGCGTCCCTCAGAAGGCAGTCCTCGGACAGCCAACGGACTGCGTGTCTCGCCCGTGTGGCCTCAGGGAGGGCAACCCGCATATCTGTCACAGGCGCAGCCTCAGACATCAGAGGCATGTACGCGGGGCACGTGGAGAAGGCCCTGCCGCCTTGCTGGGTCATTTCGATTTGGTATATACCGGATTCTCTCAGCGATGTGTCGGGGGAGATACCATTGTATAATAGTGTCTCCACCCCTATATTCTAAACTTTAGCGTCCTTCAGTGCTGAGCATGCCAAATCACATGATGGTGTCCCTCAACGACACGATAGTACTGCAGGCTCATCGCCGTCTGTTGAGCACACTATCGGACACACTTAATAAGTTGGTATATAGCGCGCGCCGCCCCCCCGGTAGCGGCCCCTTTCCGGCTTGTCACCATTTCTGTAGTACTTTATGCAGCTTTGTTGCGCAGTGGGAACTCAAATGGTACCAGGGAGGGCCCAGGTTAGTGACCCTTGTTTAGCGACCCCTTGAACGGCTTGTAACTGTTCCCTTAGTACTTTTTTTCACTGCGGCAGGCCCCAGCGCCTGCGCTTCAGCGCAGTGACCGAGTCGCTGGCACCAAAATCACTAGGGAAAAAAGGGCCAAATAACGCATGTTCAAACGTGTACAAAGTACGGGTTTGTGTTGTTCTCGTGTTTTTAGCTTGCAGAACACTGATCAAATGCATGCATATGTGTTTGCAGAACCTGTTATTTAGTCCTTTATTTGCTAGTGAAGACAGCATTGGGCCTGCAGGCATGGTGTAGCATACCCCCTACACTGGTGGCCAGGGTACCGCCTATGCCGGCAGCCAGGATACCCCCTACACCGGCGGCCAGGGTGCCCTTTACACCGGCTGCTTATGGTGTCCTCCTTAACACAATAGCACCCATGGCCCCCCATAGCGCCCCCTTCTGGCCATGTCACAGAGGAGGGGGGGGGGAGGGGAGGCGCTATATAAGGACTGCTATTGCACAGTATGCTTCGAATTTTACCTGGTTTCATTTTTGTTTTGTGTACATGTTTTACTTTCTAATAATATTCATAAATGGCATTGTGTTGTGTTTCGAACACAGTGCAGATGACCATGAGAAATGGTGCAAATTTTCTTATAGTCTTGTGCATGCCTGCTCCTTTTAAGGTCACTAGGCCAATCAAAAGTAATAAAATATTCGAGTTCAGTGATCCAGGTGGGTGCAGCATTGGTTGCAATCGTTTTAATTCATCAGCTGCTTTATAGAATTGCCTACATTGCAACTAACTTATAATGTGGCATTTGTAGTTGGAGCAAGTGTGTAGATTTTGGAAGCTCCAATACTGAGGAAAATTATGCGTTTAAGGGATCGCTGCGAAGGCAGGACGATTGTGCCTCATGGCCATCTGCATCGCACTCGGTTCAGATTCCATCGCAAGACACTTGACTACGTCTTGGAGTGCTGACAGCCCTGCAAAAGGCAGCACCCCATCACATGGCACACCCAGGGAGGGCCCTTTTTCGAGTAAGAACTCTTTTTGCTGGGGACAGGTATATTTGCCAAATGCATTTGTGCACGTTGGTCGTGATTATACAGCCACTTGGCCTTATACCGTAGTGTATTAAGCCCTTCCGCATCGGTCCCTCCCGACCGTTACGTTTTTGCTCCGAATTTTCGTCCCGGACCGTTACGCTATTTTCTTTCTTGCTCCGCATCGTGTCGTGCGGGCTCCGAGGGGGCTGTAGGGCCTGTATCCCAAGTTTCAGGTGCAACGGACCAGTCCCAAGCCTCGTACGTGCGTGCACCGAGCGTCACCAACTGGGGATCGATCGCGCCCCGCGCGAAGCTGGTCCGCGAAGCCGGGTCCCTTGCCGCGAACTTGTGCTTGCTGAATACCTACCGCCCCGGGCCCCCCCCCTTGCCTCATCCGCCCAGCTCACCCCGCTCCCCGTGCTCCTGGCCCCGGGCGGCTCCCAAGGCGGCCATCCCGGGCGCCGCGTCCCCCCCCCGCCCGGCCGTTGGTCAAAGCGCATGCGCCCGCCGACCGCCCCAACTCCCCTCCGGTGCCATTTCGATTTGGCACCTTCGGCGTCGGCGCCCACGCTCCCCTGCGGTCGCTTTCCAACGTTCTAGGCCCGAGCCTCCTGGATGGCAAGCGGCGGGCGCCTGCTTGCCTGCCGATCGATCGCCCACGCTCCCCTGCGATGGCTTCCCAAGGTTCGAAGCCAGAGCCGCCCGGATGGCAAGCGGCGAGCGCCTGCCTGCCGATCGATCGATCGCCCACGCTCCCCTGCGATCGCTTCCCAAGGTTCGAGGTCCGAGCGACGGGCGGCTGCGTGCCTGCCGATCGACCGCCCAGTGGCCTACCAGGTGGCGGGGGCCCCGTCCCGAGGCCGCGCCCCGGCCGTTACTAAATTTGGCTGCTCCGCATCTCGCTCCGGAATCGTTAGTTTTTTATTCATCGACTCCGCGAAAAAGGGCCCAGCGTTACGTCACTATGCGGAAGGGTTTAATGTTCTACGGGTACTTTAGACAGGCGCTCGATCCAGTTGCTCAGTTGCGCATTCAGATGGTCAGAAACGCTGCACCGTGGATACCTGATGCCGCAAAGTATATATGTCGTTATTCGTGAACTTCATAATATAATGTTGTATACCAACCATGTTCAGATTTAGAGCATATAAGAAAACAATCTAGGCAAACCAATATCTCTGTGAGTATGGCCAAGCAGTGATGTAGCAATAAGTTTTCAACTGACCACCATCTTCCAGGCATCTTTTTCTTCCTATACATGCGTTGGTTCAATGCACTTGCGGTTGTGCAATTGGGGTCTGCCTGATTTTCCCTGTGTTTTTCACAGATTGTTTCAAGGACGACAATGAATTTTGTTCTTCGCACTGTGCAAAAATATACGTGAGTGTTTCCCATATGTGCACGCGTTCCTCACCATTGTTGCATGTTGGCTGAAGCACCGAACAATCTGGAAACAAAAGTCTCCTGACACGGGTGTTGCATTTCCACAAAGTTGCAGGGACATCTCCGCTATGGCGTTTTTCCCATTTTCATTCATTAGCTGCTATGTTCTTCCTCTAAAGCGCTTTATATGTCGTTTTCTCTAATTTTAAATTCGGCCAAGTGATGTCCCACGGCAAATGGATTTAGCGCTAGGATGCGACAGACACAATTGCGTTCAATTGCATAGGAGCTTAGTGTATTGCTTCACGCCATATTTATGGCATGTATTGCTTGCTCCGCCTCACAGTGGTCGCTCTCTGTGGCTTCGACACGTTACACATTCATTACAGACTTTTGTTTTTGTGAGAAAGTCATGTGCAGTTGTGACCATGAGTTTGGAGTATGCATTCCAAATAGCACTCAATTCATTGATACTGTGGAACTAGCAGAACATTGTGTGAGGCTGTAAGACTACAAAAACTTCCAGTTGCTGACGTCGCTATGAAAGGAGACGTTTGTGTAATGGCAAGGAGCGCACGCCTTTGCGGAGATGAAACGCATCCGTCAAAACCACTGGCAGAAACCATATTTTCTGCGATGCCAACTGCGCCCTTGTCACTAGGAAAAAGAGGGCCAATTGACACGTGTTCAAACGTGCACAAAGTTTACGGATTTGCGTTAATTTTGTTGTTCTTAGCGTGCAGAACTTTGATGACATGTGTTTTATGTGTGTTCGCAAAAGTGTTATTTGGCCCTTTTTCCTAGTGTGTTGTCGCTGAATGACGCTACGGCAGTGACTGCAATGGCAGAAAATGGCTGCAATTCATTATTTAGTGTCCAATGGCATCGCATTTGAAACTGCCAAAGCAGTATGTTGTTTTCTGTTTGAATGGCTGTGAGGTTGGGTTCGGGACCCTGTTCCGGAGGAGCTGTACATATGGAGGAACAGAGTCCTGCAGGGTATTCGGAAGTTGGAAAAAGGGCGGCAATGAATAAGTTAGAAGCAAAAGATATGCTAGCAGAAATAGCTGCTTCTGCCAGGCACCAAAAACGAGCGGCTCAGATACGCAGAGATTTCCAGTGATGCTCAATGTGTGTGAACATTTCTGCCAAAGCAAAGGTAGCTTGGCTTTTGTGCCAGGGAGCCAAGATATGGCTTTTGCCCTAGCAAATTCATTAAAATTTTTTGACGACCAGAGAGCCAGGGTGGGGTGGAGTGCTGGTACACTGTACAGCCCTTTGTGGACCCATGTAATTTTGCAGTAATGCGCATGAAATTTTGTTTGTTCGCCCAAAAATATAATCGGTACAAAATGGTCATATTCACAAACTGACTCATCTTGTAGCCCGCTGCCCTTGAAGTTCTGCTGCTTCAAGTCGTACATGATCTTCAGATTCGATTGTACTATTCTGCTCATACAAGAACTGCACCTTCTTCACCATTTTGAAAGCCCCTATATTGAGTACAGCAGCCAGTAAGGTGATTGTGTTTCCAGATACATTCATCAGCTGCAGAGAATCCGTCAAGGGTGAGTCAAAAACTGAATATTGAATTCGAACGGCACATAATTCATTTGTTGTCTCGTTGTTCCACTACCACAGGAATCGCATACACATAAATACCTAAATACTTTGCAATCACAATCATGGCGTTTTTGTGCTATTTCACGTGCCAGTGTATCACACTCATTAGGAAGAAAAGGTCCAAATAACACGTGTTCGAACATGTACGAAGTTTATGGGTCGGGGTGATTTGTGCTCTTGGCCTGCAGAACTTTGATGAATCGTGTTTTGTGTGTTTGCAAAAGTGTCATTTGATCCTTTTCCTGCTGGTGACTTCTTCAGCATTCTTGTTGTCCAGAATGGTAAAGACGCACCTTGTGGCCGCTTCCCCTACATGGCAAGCTTGCGGACACATGAGGATGTTCATGTTTGTGGGGCAATCCTGATCCACCCTAGTGCGCTCATAACAGCAGCGCACTGTGTTCACGAAGAAGCTCTTCCAGCACACCTGGCAGTGGGGGCAAGGAACCGCTTGGTGAATATTGGATCATGCGGGATAAATGACAAGGAAGGACATGGGATCTGGGTGCGTGTCCATTCATATGTAAAGCGTGTACATACTCTGATATAGTTGCCAGAACTGCATGTTTATTTATATCTTCTTTTTGCCGGCAATCCTGTGTATTGTTTTAGACATTTGGTTTTGTGTGCATTGGTCCCTTAGAAACACCCAAGTAGATTGCTGCCTGGGTTCGGAAGGCCACTGCCAAATTCGTACGTGGGCCTGAGAACATGTCAATTTGCTTCTCAGATGATGGCGCAGCTTCAACAGCCCCATATTGTGATGTTTCATTCGCAATCTACAAACGAAACCAATGGAAAACTACTCCTGAACATGGGCAATTGCAGTGATCACATTTTTTCCCTGACGATTTTCGCAGTCAACGAGGGTGACCAAGACTATCATTCACCCTGACTACGACCCACGGCACATCGAGAATGGCTATGATATCGCCCTGCTGCTCCTCCCTGAGCCTGTGGAGGGCACTCCAATTCCACAGTTGGCAGATCCAAACTTGTTTCTGCATTGCGAGATGACAATGTACACATTGGGATGGGGCTTGCCGCATTCCAGGGCAACCGACTACAAAGAGACGCTGCAGATGGGGATGCATTCGAGGCTGCTTTGGAGCCGCAAAGTTTGTCCTGTGAACGACACTTTGCTCCTGTGCCTTAAAGCCCCACCCCCTTTCGTCGAAAACACGTGCGCAGGTAAATACATTTCGAGCATGCGTGCCCATTGGCTCATCAAGGAACCAAGGCGACAGTCGCGCAATTGGGGTCGAAAGCCTTGCTTGTGAATGTCATTCTGTTTCCTATGTTGCAGTATAAGTACTATTGTGGATATTTTGCAAACTCCTAGAGTGATGTTGTTGTCCCCTCAAAAGTGTATGTGTCATTTTAAACTGTCCCTATATACTTCCGCAGCATATGCAATGCCACCATTCTAGTATTTGTCGTCATATCATATGTTGTGTAATCAGTGCGGCACAAGGGGCTGATCATGCATTACCCGATTGTGGCGAATAACACTGTTACACAGGGAAAATTCTTCGTTGAAAATTTACCTTCTTAGAACGATTGCTCTTCCTACAAACTGTTGGGCATAGCAGACGATATTTATGATGTGAACCAACCTAATTGCTCCGGATGTCACTTCTGATCTTTTAGAGCTGTGCCCAAAATGTGCTATAGGTGACAGCGGAGGGCCTGCTCTCATCGCCGATATGCCAGGAGGATATTTCGCAAAAGGGAAGCCAGAAAAGGATCTCATAGCGGCGCTCACTTCGTACGGACCTGATTGCAGCCACCCTGACAGTATGGGGTTCTACACCCGCCTGAGTTCAATGCGCAGTTGGATTGATGCCACCATGGTGAGTTGATTGCCACGTTATGTTGTTTCGCACACCTCCATGACGGCCCGACAGATCGATTGTTGGATGCGCATGTTCAAACCGCACTTTTACATTTTGGTGTTAAAACGAGGGACACAGATGATAAATCTCAGTGCGTGGGTTTCTCATCTGGAGTACACACCATAGCATCTATGTTTGCTTCAACTCTGAATTTGTTTGTGGCTTTTACTCTTTTGGAAATTTCTCATGGGTGCATTTTGTATTTTGAAAGAATGGCAATCGCGACATCCGGCCTCTACATTTTGTTCATATCAATCGTGTTGCTTTAAAGCACTTCCGAGAGCTATACCAAAAGATTAGACCAATCCATCTGAAATCAACGGAAATCAAACAAGTGATGCTGATTACCATCACTTCGAATCTGGGCACCTTTCGTAGGCTATTCTCGTCATCAAAGTCCACCGACTACATGAAAAGCTATGCGACAGCTGTGGTGCTTCCCTTTCCCAAAACCAATGACCCCCCGGCAATGCTGCCTTCTGGGGCGGCATTCAGTTCAAACTGCATCCCTCGAGCTGCCAGCTTAGTTGGGTTGGAGAGCGTCTCTGGGTAGACCACGAGAATGGTCCCTATCACCCTGATCGTCACTCAGATCGCTGTTTTGACTGTTAATAAAATAAAACTGTTAGTAACACACAGCAACCATTGGGATTGTGCTCTCATGCGTTGCGACAACCACAAGAAGTCTGGGAGGGACTGTGATCACATCTCTGCATAGGAGCAAACATGATGAGGGAAATGGGTATCCTAGGGATCACTTCCACAATATTCCTCTAGAGTGTTCACTTTCATCTCAAAGGAAATACCATGGAATGTTCCTCGTGATGCTCACAGAAGTAGTTGAGGCTGCCAGGAAAATTTTGGCAATTCGTTATAACCTGGACACAATTTCAGTGACATTGGAAACATTGGGTGGCTGAAATGTAAGTGAGATTTTGTGAAACGCACCCAACCAGTCCTTCTAGAGGTATGTTGTTCCCAATTCCGCCACCTTGAATTGGTGAACATTTCTTCATTGTTACTTGACCCTGTTCCCAATATCTGTTGTCTTCTCCCAAAAAGGGCGAAGTAATGGTTCCTGTCCATTAGAATGCAATGAATTTCATGTTCTCGCAGATCCAAAGTATTGTGTACTGGTGCAAGAAGGATAGTTTGGAATTGATATCAAATTGGAAACGAGCAACTGGATATTTTCGAGTGTAGGCTGATGCTGGATTGGCTGAAGCAAGACCATCTCCAGAGAGACGTCAGTGGATACCTGGCCCCGACTATGACTTGAAAAATATTCGCACATGCCCTTGGGTGAGTGGCGCGCTCGTTGTATCTGTTGTTTGCCGCCCCAAATGTCGAAATGCTCAATACAGAAATATTCCATTTAATGCAATTTGCGCAAATTGTCACCTGACGACACTGGCCATGATATCTGTGTTTTATGCATTTTCTATTATCTGTGCATGGCTGCTCATTACTTGAAGGAGCGCGCAGTGGAGGGACAAGAAGGTAAACCAACGGCCCCAATGGTTTGCCACTTCTGACATTGATGCATCGTACTAAACACCTTTGATTGACAGCCAATTCGTATTTGTAAGAATTTCAATCTCGTAGGGAATCTAAGTATTCCCTAAAAAGCAATGCGTCCAATTTTGTCTCAAGTTTCACTAGCATAGTCGAATTTTCCTCCTGCTTGAAACAAACAAGCCATTGGTATACCAGAATTTCGTTACATATGGTAAGGTAAACATAAAGGGCGACATGGTGTGTTCCCTAACAGTTCCGAATTTTCAGCAAAATCTTCCTGATCATCCTCTCTACTTTGTCTGTCGTGTTAATGAAAAACTGTGGGTAAGGGAGCAGCTTGGCTTGGAGTGCATTTGCGTAATGTCGTAGACTGTTGGGTAATTTCTGTCATTCGAATAACATTTTCAATGCTTGATGTCCAGCCAAACATTGCTGCCAATGTTCTTATTCTCGTGGTTGGCCTTCTTCGGTGTCTGTGTACTTCTATCTTCTTCTGTGGCATTGCCATGGCAATTTGGCAAATTGTAACGTAGTGTCAACTTGGAAAATAATATATATCGCCACAAAGTGGGTCTGGTTGATTTCAACAGTACACGCAGTTTGGATTGTATTTCAGTTGTTTTGGAATTGAAATCACCAAAAATTTGTAACTCTCCTCCTGTGAACAATACTGCAGATGGAGTGACTGAATGGCAATCATTATTTTTGTGTTGTACAGATTCCACAGCGAAATAACGTCGTCCAGGGAACCGTCCTGTTTCGTGGTATAGATTGGACTGCCGTCGAATCGAACAAAGTCAATCAGGAGCGATTGATTCGAGTGTTTAAGTCGGAAATAGCCAGGCAAGCCGGCGTCCGCAACAGACAAGTTTTCGTCGTGGCTCTGAAGGAGATGGGATTGAAGGTTGGCGTGGACTACAAGGTTAGTGCACTTCTTCCATGTTGTGTCCCTTACTGTCGGTCATGAAGAAAATTTTTTGCCAGTTTGGCTGCATGAGAGCAACGAGGTATGTATTCCCAGCATGGTTGGCAAATGAATTAGCGTTTTGAGGAAGTGCACATTTCGACTTGGAAAGCGGAGCGCCAAATTCGACGTCAAGATCCCTGGTCTCTGAGCGACCCCTGAGTGAGTCTTTCTTATCGTCAGTGTTGCTCATGCTGGGGGCGAATCGGGACTCCACATTATTTTCTTGCAGCATGGTACAAATCTTTGCATACACTTGCTTAAGAAGGTGTGACTTTTGTCAACATATGACCTGTTTTGTCCTCTCTGCAGCAAATCTTACACCTTTGGCTTCCCACCCAACAAAGTTTTGATGATCAAATTCTATTATGATAATAGGATTCCTCAGATAGTTTACCTAGTAATCTGGCACAACATTCAGAAGCATTTTAAGATGGCAAATGCCACATTAACTAGAATTGGTGGGAATGGAAACTGGGGTATTTTAAACTCTGGCAGGCAACAAGGGGAGAAATGGAAGCTGTTGATAGAATTGTTCGGTCCTCTGTTAAGGCTCGATGCTTCAGAGACATTCATGAGCATATCATGACTTGCTTGACACTGATCAGTAGCGGTTCAGCACACGATGCGGCTTTTTCCATTGACAGTTGTGTTGGTTCTCAACGCCGCAATTCTGGAATTTCCCCCACAAGCGTCGAATCAATGCAAATATTACCAAAATTAAAACGTGTGTATTCCGCAATCCACTCTGAAAATCGATTTGGTTTTATGTACTGCAGTATACTACATGGTATGTATGAAACTAAAATGTGGATATGAAGTACAGTGATATTTGCCAACGCATAGAAACCGTGCCAACTACCCCTGAATGTTTTCCAAGTCCTTTCCATATATTCTCTCATGCTTTCGCTATGAAAGTTGACCAAATATCCATACATTTTTCTCATATTTCTTGTACATCTATATGGTGGGGTGACAATTCTGT
Source organism: Ostreobium quekettii (assembly GCA_905146915.1). Classification (NCBI taxonomy): domain Eukaryota; kingdom Viridiplantae; phylum Chlorophyta; class Ulvophyceae; order Bryopsidales; family Ostreobiaceae; genus Ostreobium; species Ostreobium quekettii. The sequence continues at coordinate 16,759 of CAJHUC010000998.1, read as the reverse complement.
AGGAAATTGCGCGGGCCCCGTTTTGGTCAACAACTTTTCGTGCGACGCATGTGCGCCGTTGTCCAGTATGTGTTGATGCCTAATCCAAGAGAGTGTGCTGGAAAAGAGCCTGCATCTTTCAGGCCAGCAGACTGCCAGGGTTTGCCAGACCAGTTCCTGAGGATGAAAATTGAGCTGCCATGCGCTGTGCCATGAGCTTTTCTAAATGCCATCCCCCACACCCCTCAAGTTGTTTTCCGCTATTGGTGCAGGTGGTGTTTCAAAGCAGTTCAGGTCCCACAGGTACATCACCTACTGGAGACTATGGCATTGACACTTTCTTGCTAGGCATCAACATTCGAAACGACAGCAGTCTGTCACAGTACGACCCTGATGAAAGCAGCCTCGGTCGCATGCATTTGTTTCAAAACGTGCGTCCAGGGGAGGTCTTCGACGCGCAACCTGTCAGCCGTGACGATCTGGGGAATGCGGTGAGTGCACTACGGTGTTCTCTTGTCGCTTTCTGATGCTGTGCCGCTCTGAAATTGCCTGCACAGTCCTCTGACGATGAAATAGAAAGGTCTTATGGGATTGCCTCCTGAGCGAAATTGAAAAGTCGATCGCTCAAATTCAGGAATGCACCACTCAATTCAGAAGTGTGGACATGAGGGAGTATAAAGAACTGCACACGTACGTCTAAGCGTCGTTCCAAAAGAACAGTGTTGATTGTTCAGGTGTATGGGTATGCCAGGTTCCGAAACCATACCACCATTACCGAAGTGCCCTTGTGTACATCAGTCGTTTTATGACTGTGCAAACGTACATGCATTTTCGTTGCCCCTTCTTGATTGATGAAATATGTCCTTTTCTCAAGCAGATTTTCTGAGATCTGGTAGACAATGTGGGATCACTGCAGAGCTGGCTTCAATCTATAATTTGCAGCAGCGCATGAGAATACGAGTCCTTCATTTGGGACAGGCGACACTGTGTTTGATATCGGGAGGAATCATGGGATACCTGTGTAGGGAATGCCTTGCAGCTAGCGTGCCTCATTTGGCTCATCAGTACCAACAAAGATTGTTTTGCCTGATGCCTTGGTATACTGTCATTTCTTATTCACAATTGGTCTTGCCATCGTCGGCAATCTGGTATATGTCCACTTCTTGTCAATATCCATCCGCTGCTGAAATTTTCACTCGGATAAACTCCTTGATGCTGAAAATTTTAATTGGAAACGCAGGATAGTATGCAGCAAATATGTATGTAGCAAGTATGTATGTAACAAGTATGCAAGTATGCAGTATGCAGCAAGTATGCAGTACAGTATACAGCAAGCCGTACAGTGTTTTCTGCTTTTTTATTTAATACAGAACAGGACTTGTTGTTGTCTTGCAGGAACTGGGAAAGGTGCGCATGGCATTGGCAGGAGCGTTTTCGACCGCAATTGTTGCAATTTTTCTTCTGAGAAAAGTGAGTAAAGCTTCAATTGGCAATGTTGTGTGGTTTGGTTGTTGCGATGCACATCGTTGCTCTGACTAGGAGGCAGTGCACAGCAAATGCGTTCGCCCATACTGCGTGTTCTTCCTTTACATTGATATTGCATTGTGAGTACATTGAATCACAAATCGAGAACCATTGCGCTGTATTTGAAAGCCATTAGACTTTCTATTTTCACAGATTGTTCAAACGTATTGTTTGGGCCCTATTCATGTTGCAAAGTATCATGGGGACCCCACACGAATGCACGGACATGTGTTTTACATGGTATCACGGATATTGCTAGCTGGTCTATATGGTCTGCACAAAGCCACTTCTGTTCTGAAACGAATGCGCAATAGGAAGATATTTTTCGAGCCTTGCACTGAAAAAGAATTGATTCCTTGGATTCTTCTAGTCAACGTGTTGATTTCTCTCCTGGTTTCTTGTTGCGCAGTGTCTGATCGGAAGCGCTAGGCTGAGAACGCAAAATCGGCCGCCACCCCGAGTCGTTGTGCAGGGTGAAGTAAGGCTGGTTGATGGGAATTTCGATGATTACCTTGCCACTCCCGAATTGCGGAGGCTACTGGCCGATGAAGTGCTACGAGTGCTACTGAATGGGAGAGCAGTTGGGGGTGCAGCGCATGCTGGAAGGGTGCCAGGAGCAAGAAGAGGGTCGATCATCATGTCGTACGAGGTAATGCACTGTATTGCAGGGCGCGTCGAATCGACCAGAGCTCTGGCAAATTTGATCAAATGAATGCTCAGGGCTGTTCAGTACCGTTGCTATAGTAGGTTATCACAAGGAAGACACAAAAGCATGCTCAGGAGAACTTGCATGAGCGCAAACACAGCATCGCGAAGATTTTACGAATTTAGAATTTCTTGAAATAAGGAAACGAACTATGTCCAGCTCGTTACGCTGGACGGCGTTTGCCACGAAGATCAGAAATGCGAACTCCCCTTATCCACTCGACTCTCCTCACTGCGTCCTATTCCAATGCCAGGGTAATTTGAAAAATTCCTAAAGGAGGTGATGCAACATCGGGATGCCTTCAAGGAAGGCATGCAGCCAGGTAGCTGCCATTGCAGATGCTGTAAGTGGATTTGTTTGGAGTTCCATAACATCTTAGAGTCGAGAGGTGGACTGCCCCCCTGCGCATCATAACAGCACTAAGAGCACAAACTCCACAGAGCGATTCTCCAGTATCAGTGCATGCATGACCATCTCTTGGTGCTTATATACCTCTGCGCAACTTGCACAGGACCAAATTGCTTCTACCAGTCATTTATGGTGAATCAATGATTCTGCCGTTTGGCTGGGACAAAATGCCTGTAGGAGACTTCCGAATAGATGGCTTGTACAATTAGCACACATTCCGCATAATTCCTACAGCTGCATTCTAATGAATCACGGGTACTGCTGTTGTTCAGATTGACATTCCACCAGAGACATCTGAAGAGACCATTCGCAAGCTGCTCAACGGACTGGGAAATAATGCATATACGATTTTTAGCGAAAGTGAGCCGCTCCGAAAGCTCCGCCCGCAAAACACCAACTGTGTGAAACTGCTTGTGGATGGCGTACAGACAGAGACAGTACACGGATGTATGAACACATCAGCAGAGGTAAGATTTCCCTGATTTTGTGAGTTAATACATATATCCCTATTCTTGGATTCCCAAAAGATGTTTTGAATTGGAGACAGAAGACAGTATGCATGCAAGCATATGCAAGTTCACAGTTATGTGAGACCGCATCATGCCACCTGACTAAGATTAATTCGCAAAATTTTTGCAATTCTAAAATTTAATCCATTTGACTTTAATGCATCTTGTTGGAGAATTTCAGCGGCATGAAATTCCCAGCATGCAAAATTTCCTAGGAAGTTCGGGCTTGCAATTGGCGCAATTAATCAGCCATGATTATATTTATTTACGATTCGACATGACTTTCGGTTGTGCTATCGATTACCACCATAGTGATCGCGCATATTTTCAATGGTCTCTGATGAGAAATGCTGGAACAAATGCGCCATAGCACTAGCAAATAAAGAAACAAATGACACTTTTGCCAGCACATATGAAAGGCATTCGTGAATGTTCGGCACGCTAGGAACACAAAAATAACCCAAGCCCGTAGTTTTGTAAGCATTTGAACACGTGTTATTTGGTCCTTTTCTACTAGTGTAAAGCTGTGAATGCACTCTCGCTTGCCACACAGAGCTTCCATTGCAATGGTTTTAACAATTGTTGAGTATATTCCGACAAGATTGTCAACTTTTACGAGGGTGAAGTGTTGCAGAGGGGATTGGGAAGGGGGGCGAAATGTGAGCACGAGTGAACAGCGACATGAATGTATACATCCGAGTTTGTGAGCACATTTGCGTGTAAATCGAATGTGGCACCGTAGTGCGTGATAACAATTGAGCCTGAAGTTCTTCAGAAGCCTTCTTGCACGTATGCGCGGCGACCCCAGCAGGCAGCGGACCACATTTTGGTAACCAATACCAGAATAAATGGATCAATTTCACAAGCGCGTTGGCAGCCAAAATGAAACTGCGTGAGTGTCGGCTATACATTGCACAGCACATGTTGTCAATAGTGTAACTGTACTTTGGTCATTTCAACGAAATACGAAACTTTCCTTGCAAGAGCAAACGACTGAAATGTACTATCATCCGTGTATAAAAATTTGCCCATCGATTGTGCACTGTGGATAGGGATGCAGTAACGAATAGTACTTGTGCATATAACTGGCAGTGCGGATTCGTACTGTTTGCTTTTGCAGGTGCAAACTTCCACAGCGCCACCCCTGTGGAGATTCGCTGTCTTCTATGCAGCCACACTGGCGATCGTCGGAGTTCTTGCCGTGATGTCGTTCCAGGTGTGCTTTCCAGTATCCAATGTTGACTTCGGAAAGGAAGCGGCACTCTGAAAACCAATTGCTTCATATGATCACACGATGTATGCGCAGTTTTACAGATCCTGGGTAAACCGTTATGGCAACATATTGCAGATTAGTGCCTTGTTGTAACGGCGACATTGTAACGGCGAAATCAAATTCAGGATAAAAGCAATCCAAAAATTTACGTAAAACGCAGGGATATTTCATTATTGCTTAATGATAAAACTCCAATCAACTGTTGACTGTCCATCTGATGACAAGATATTGTGTAAGTATGCATCGATTTCAATGAATGACAACTTGGTCTTGCTACTAGATAGACTGATGTACATTGGCTGCATGCAATCACGGAAGCCTTGGATATTACAACCAAAAATGCTTCTAGGCAGCACGAGCCCTACGAGAAAAGCGCGAACAATGATATGTGGGCTGCGTTTAAAGTACAAAATCACCATGCACCCACCCCGTCCCAAAGCCCTGCAAGTGTTAAGCCCCGGCAACCGACGAACGACCACCCGACGATGCTGGCTGCTTCCACTATGGCCAAGTCTCCCAATGTCTCCCATCGTTATCTGTGGACAGAATTTTAATTTCCTGTGTCGCCGAAAATTATGACCATGCTTGGGCAATGATTCCTGCAGAGCTTTGCATTTGAGTACAAGTGCTGGAAACTCGTCTCTTAGAGGCGTTTTTCCTGGCCATGGGGCTTCCATATCTGTTGCTGTGTAAGGGAGTGCGCTTGCTTCACCAGGCGCCTATGGAAAAACAGGTGGTCATCGACACTAACTGGACGGACAATCCATTCATTGGGCTTTATGCAGAAAAGCCATTGATGTCGGAAACCGCATTTGGTCGCATTCCCAGCATGTTATCGTCTAATTCCACCGCCCAAGACTCGCAGTGCTCAAGTCGCAATCGCAGGAAAGTGGGAGCCGCTATCCTTTCGCATTTCGATGTACCGAGCAATGCCAGTGCGACTTTCAGCGGGGGGCGTCCCACGAGTGAGGAGTTTTGTTCACACGAAGACCTCGAGGAAGGTCATGCAAAGGTGTGTGTATGCCACATTGACGTCTACGAAGCATCCTTGCCTTTTTGATAGTAGACTGTCTGTTCCCCTGTGAATGCATGTGGGTCATCTATTGTGCACAATCTGCTCACTTTGAAACGGCACTTGTAACAGTCTCCACTCACGAGCTAAAGCCCTGTGCTCACGTTGTTGGTTGTGCGGTTGTGTCCCACCAGCGGCAGCACGTTGAGAAAATTTACCGTCACCCTGAACATCCGGAGGAACAGAACGCAGATCCGATTGTGGGAGTTGATGTTGCGGAGCTGAAGCTCCCTAAAACCCGACGTCTCTCTGGGCGGTGGACTCGCGACCAGGACCTGGCAGCACCTGTGGATATTCCTTCTTTCACCTCTTCCCTCGACAAGACGCGAAAACAGGCAAGAAACTGTTGTGTGTCTTCTAGGTTTGGGATGCCTTCACTAGGGAAAAAAGGGGCCACATAACACGTGTTCAAACGCGTACAAAGTTTACGGGTTGGTGTTATTTTTGTATTCTTAGCGTGTGAAACTGTGATGAAATGTGTTTTATGTGTGTTCACAAAAGTGTTATTTGGCCCTTTCTTTCCCGGCGTTTGGGTATGCAGCGCTGCGCAGTGCGTTGGCCATGACACTGTGTGGATCCTCTTAGGAAGATGCGATAATGTTGCGTTAACTGCACAAGTTTTGTGTGACATCATATTTTCTTCCAGCAAATGTCTCAATTCTTGAATCACTGTAGAATATGAAGTTTGGCGTGCCTCCAGCAAGGGTGTTTGTCCTTGCGTCACTCATCATTGCTTTTATCACTGTTTTAAGCCAGAAATCACCGTTTTGTAGTCATTGGGTGTTGTCATTGGGTGAGTTCTCCTTAGATTTATATGCATAACGCGCCGTAGCAATGACAGTGAGGCATATTGTGTTTCGGCTCCTATTGTGTTTCGGTGTACTGTTGAGATGAGCTTCAGCTTGAAATAGCAAGTTATATGCACCAGCCGCGGAAACATTGCTGTCACTGGCAGCGACTCACTGCCTCAATTGCCAATAATCATTGTAATTGCTGTTCTTACTGTTGCCATTTTTTCAGCGTCAGCGTCAGAGTCAGCGCCATCATCGGTAGATTGTGGCGTTTAAGACAATGGCGATGGTGATCATCATCGCCACCATAATTATATTACGTTAACTGGTGAAGATCTGCATCCTATCGGAAGCCTGTTGCAGATGAAGAAATACATGTTTCTTATTAACATTGATACTTGTTTCCTGTGCAACATCATCGTAGCTAATTCATCGCCTGTTTCAATAGAATGTGTCTTTGTGAGCATGCGCAGGAATTACGATCTGCCTGCCGTTGTTGTGCATCGCTTTTTGCCAAGACAAGGCAATTGCTTCTAGGAAGCATTCGTTAGATATTCAATTCCGGAATATGCCAATTTATGCAATTGTGCATGAAGAATTTGTGGGTTAAGCCAGCGCCGCATTGGAGGCTGCAACCAGTGTCGCATATCGCATTTCGCACCAGCACCCTGGCTCCATGCAACATACCCGTTCCGTGCCAATGCTTTGTTTTGCTGATTTCAATGATAGTTCAATCGCACTGCAAAGTGCATATTTGCCATTACGTTTAGCGTTTAGCGTTGGCGCTTCTTGTGATCGATAATAACAGATAAAAATGGCCACTTTTTGTAAGCTGGTAAACTCAGTGCACACATGGACCTCATTCCAGACAGGCAGCGGGGCTTTCATCATTGCAGACAGATTTCCTGAATTTTGCACTAAAGATACAACGACAGAAGGAGCCCATCCACTTCGGCTGCTGGTGGTGAATTTAAGCGCATTAGATCGCAAATATTCATGAGAAAATGCCGCTTGATGTCAAAAATCATGTCAATTCCCAACATGTGTGGTGCAGCGTTCTTTGCGACGTAAGGTCAAACGTAGTTCCAACATTGGTGCTCAAAGAAAATTCGCGTCAAATAGATTATGCCAAATTCAAATTACACAATGCTCATTAGGCCCAGTCGGCGCATGTGTCTGGTACCAAGGATGATACCTTGTGCACAGTTTGTCCCGAATGCTGTTTGCTGCCTTGAGCTGGATCTTTTTAACCAAAAATGGTTACATGGGCTCTCGGGAAGCCCAAGCGATCGCACATGAATATGCGCCTGAGCCACGTTGGAACCTAGCAGTAGAAACGACATTAACGTGACATCAACTGCAACTGACTTTATAACTAATTGATGCTATTGCAGCTACTTTTGGTACTCCAATATCACTTCTTCAACGAAAATTTGGGCCAAACTGCGTTGCAGTTGACGTCGCAAGTATGCTGTTTCTACTAGCTTTTCAGTGTCTTCTGTTCTTTGATAGCGCAAAAGCTACTTTAGAATTTGCTGTTGCAAGTTAGCAATTCGGTGCTTTGCTCTATGGATATAAAAAAGCGATCTGAGTGGTGTTAACATGCACCTCTTGTTGTGGTTGGTGTCGACCACATTTCATTTCTCCAACTGCAGTGAAAACGAAGTCCTATAACTTGACAACGCATCTTGACTGATGCCGTTGAATTGACCTCGACGATTTTAAGCACAGTGTGTGTGAGGTGGCCACATGTTTTGTAAAGTGTACAGATGAAATTCTTGATTCTGGAACTTCCAGAAAATTCTCAGAGAAAGACATCCGGACGCAAGCCTCTAGAGAAACCGTTAAGAAGAGCAATTTTTCAAATGATAACATGGCTGGAAGTTGCCAGCCATAAGTGGCGGATAAGCAGCGCATTGGAATAGATTCCATTATCTGCCTGCTCAAGCGCCTTTTTGACAGCTGCTATCCGATTTGAACAGGAACCACGCATGGCAGCACCAGATCCGCCTGGGACCCGCTACGCTGATGGTGGTGGCATCTTTGCATCGGAACTCCAGGTAACCTACGCCCTCCCCAGTCATAAGCATATGCCCATTCAGAAATTTCGCTCAAAATCAGTTCATTATCGGTGCGCAATGTTCCCGATATGTAGACATTAAGCTGGTGACGAGACATGGGCCGGGACCAGGACAGGGACAGACACTTGTGCAATACACGGTCTTCAGATCTCAGGGTTGGTATTCTCGAGTTTGCTTCTTTAGGTTTGAGGGTTGTGTAAAAGAGTGTAAGATTTTTTTTAGGCAATTGCCTGGGCACTGGTGTAATGTACGCGTATAGGCAACGCCCTTGTTTCGTGCAATAAAGTGAAAGGTTCTGCAAAGAATTATTGTTGGGTATTGCAAATACTCAAAGTAGTTGATCCAGTTCACAACGCCTACTGGAGAAACGCACAGAAGTTGTAGTTACTTCAGTCCTGCCTTTCCGCGTACGCTCAAATAGCCTGAATATAGAATGTATCAAAGAATTACAGATGCTCATATAGGCTACATACTCATTTGTGGGGCTGTGGAATACTTGAATAAATGATCTTGCTAAGAAGATATTTTGCGCGTGGTCGCATTGGAAGCTCTTGGATTCTGAAATCGGAACCGCTACCATCCCTCCTCATTTATCCCGCTGCAATGGCGTGCCATACACTTGGAAAGCGAAATATGCAATGTATCTGAACCGAAGGTCCCGATTTTGAGATAAATCAGGTCTAGGAATCCTTGCTGCTGGATGGGGTAGTTTTCAAATATTGCTATGTATATGGGTGGTACACGGGAGTTGAAGTGATCTCCGTCACGTGCTATTGTTCAACCTCACATCAGTTGGCATGTTGGACACAAGTGTTCTCGGGTACGTTGCTTGAGCGCTAGCACGATAATTCGATTGACTGCATTGTTACCATGATATTAAAAGCATTAGCAATGGCTGAAAATCTGTTGCGCCCAAATAGTTCTAGTGGCCATACATAGTTTTCCATTGTATCGCTGTGTTGGATAATGTTGCATATCCCTGATTTGGTCATACCCCAGTATATAGTGTCCGATATATTCTAGGATACAGGATATGACCGCTCGTATCATATTCGATATCCAGGGTACGAAGCTCCTCATTTCATATTACATATCCAGAATATGTAACTTGCCAACGGTGTGGAATCGTGAACGACATGGTGAAAACTGAACCATTACATTAGAGATGTGTTCAATGCTTGTATCGCTAAGCAGCGGGCTATTAGATAACTGCAATCATGAAATGAGGTAATAGATGCTTATGTTTCAGTCTCGCTGATACGAAAATTCTCTTAAGAATGTGTGCACCTGCTGCAGAGGATCTATCCACGTCGAGTATGAAGAATGGGAAATAAATTCCATGGTTTCATGGGGTGCAAACATTCGTTTAAAACTTCATTTGCTCAATTAACGCAGAATTTTATGAACCTAGATATTGAACAAAATGTAAACCCTATATTTTCATAAGAAAATGCGTTTATTGGCAATATTGTGGGAATGCATAATGTCAACAGTGCGCCTGTCACAAGTCGTTTCAGCTTGCCAGGTGCTCTACTCGCATTTACTCAAGTTTCTTGTGATCCAGGGAGAGGCGCCTATTGAGCGATTTCCGTACTTGACAATGTTGATAACACATGAAGATTCCCACCACATCTGTGGGGCTGTTCTAATTGCGCGCAATCTTCTCCTAACGGCTGCGCACTGTCTACCTGAGAACCAAGCCAGGAATTGGTCGGTGCACACTGGAGCATTGGGGACAAACGACAAGGAGGGAAACGGTGTCTGGGTGAGTTTTTATTCATGTTCCAAATGTTTGCGTACACTGCTCTAATTGTGCGAACCGCATTTTCATTCATGTCTTCCTTTGGGCGCCTACAATATGTATTGTTTATAGAATTGACGCTAAGCATATTGGTGTCTTGGAAGCTGCCAGACGGATCATCGTCTGGATTGTGACGAATTCAAGAAGCTGTGTGAATTAGTCTAAGTGCATGTTCATAATATTTTGATGGCGCAACCTGAACAGGCTCTCTTGTGAACAGGGAGCGCTGAAATGATCATGAAGCCAGGCTGCAACTGCCAGCATTTGCGGACACATTGGTTTAATTTGTTTTAGAATGCCTCACATGCTCTTTTGACCTATTTTGCAGTCAAACAGAGCGGACAAAGTCATTGTCCATCCCAAGCACTACCCGGAGGACATCCGTAATGGGTATAAAGTCACCCTGATGTTCTTCCCTGAGCATGAGGAAGTGACTCCAAGTCCACAATTGGCGGACCCTAAAATGTCGCTGCACCACGAGATGGTGATGTACACCAGGGCGGACTGCAACAAAGAGGCGCTGCGTATGGGGATGCATTCAAGGGTGCTTCGGATCCGAGAAATTTGTCTTATGGACCAGAAGTTGGTCGTATCCCTTAAGGCTCCACCACCTTTCGTCGAAAAACCGTGTTCAGGTGAAATTCATTCCGGGAATGCATGCGGAATTGGTTCACCAAGAAACCAAAAGGCGACACTTAGGCAATTAGGGTCTTAAATCTTGCTTCTGAATGTTATTCTCTTATGTTACAATAATTTGGCTGAATTGGATTTGTTACAGTAATTTGATTTGAACTTATTATAGATGCAGTATGAACTTTGTGGATTGTCAAAATTGTTCCAGCAAGGGCAAGATGAGACTACACTCCAGCCCATTTTGCTTTTGCTGTGGTCATTTTGGATGAATGTTCGATAGTATCGTGTTCAATAGTCATGTATATGAAATCAAGCAGGATTGGAATGCTTGCAAATTGAAACATAGTTCTGCATTGTGTCGTCACCGGCATGCTGCCTACGAAAATTCGGCAAACCACGTGATTGGAACTTTCTGATTGTACATACAGTTTGTGTGCATGGGGCCGATGATCCTCACAGGAGAAAGAAGCTGATTTGGTCAGAGTGCCTTCTTCGATGACGAATTGTGTACAACAAATAATGGTGTTTGACGAGGGGCAACCTTCACTGCATGTATCGTTTCTTGAAACCGGCTGCTTGGTGTCAAGGGCGTAGCAGACACAAAAGCACATTCCAGTCAAATTAAATAAGCTGTTCCTGCAGTTGTTGATTTTGCCCAAATGTGCCACAGGTGACTCTGGCGGCCCAGCTTTCATCCCTCACATGCGAGGAAGATGTTCCGGAGAAGGGAAGCCGGAGACACATCTCATCCTGAGGCTAACGTCATACAGACCCGATGACAGCTGTCGCGACAGCGTTACCTGGCGCTCTTTAAATCCCTTGTGCTCAGTGCGCACCTGGATTGATGCTGTTATGGTGAGCTGACTATTCACTGGCGAAGTATCCCTCATCTCACGGAGCTTCGACGGATGTCAATCGCTAATGCGCCTGTTCAGTCCGCACCGTACGCGCCATCTTTGTAATGAGGGAAACAAAATGATATGATGCGGTGCGGCTGCCATGTTGAGTGATTTCCATAAAGCCTGAGTAATTTAGTTTTGCTGAAACGAGTAATGTGAAATATGACGATTATGACATCATCAACAAAATCCGTTGAATATTGGCATGTAATGGAAAACATATCCCTTGCACCTGAGAGGCGATGATGGGCGTAAGAGCCAAAATAGAGGTTTGTTCAGAATCGGTTTTTCATGGCCCCATGCCCAAAAGGATATTAGAAAACCGCTTTGTATGCAGTCCCTTTGCCCCATGAATGGAGTAGGGGGAGGAAGGGAGTTTGGGCCCCATGTAGGAGGCATGTTCAAATTTGACAAAATTTGAACAAAAGGGACCAAGGGAAGTCCTGCAGCGGCAGCGGCGCTGTGAGGCCAGTACACCAGGGATGACGCAAGGCCATGATTTGCAGTGTTATAGCGCCATCCAACACTGTGACAAATTGTAAACCATACATTTCGCAGCTGCTCATGTCAATCGATTGTTCATTCTAAGAACAATGAATCCATCAGTGGGTGAAACGAGACTGCTTGACACTGGCAAATCGTGAGAAAGACTCAACCTCCGCCAAAGTTGCTGGGCAGGCGATGTAACCCCATGCGATCTCGCCGAAAGGGGTTGGAAAGATGATTGGGCGTCAGCGCAGGGACAGGACGTCGCAAGGAGAATTGGGGGGTTTGTCGGAGCCGCCGGCGACATTGGCAGTGCTCTCAGTTCTCCCACCAACGCCACGGGCCACGTGGCTGCAACGTCCCCTCCCCAGCATCACCCACCCACCCACCATGACCGGGAAATCCGGCGATGTCAACCGAGATTGGAACTTCGGGGCAAATCGCTACAACGAGCGAGCAGGGTTGCATGAGCAAAGTGTAGTTTGGGATAAGCAACACTTTGAAACAACTGCACAGTTTGGGAACTGTGTGGCAATGGACACTTGATCTGCATACTTGCGCATAAGGGCATCAACGGCTATGTGGTATGTACCCAGAGAATTGCCAAGGCCCATCTTTACTTGTCTCCCAGCAGTTTTGTTCGCCGGTCAGTCTGTGTATCTTATGTGATTCTGTTCATTGAGCCTATTTCCAATTGAGCACTGCAGATTGATCATGTGTGCATATATGTTGCTTTTGGGTTTCGTTTCTTGGACGGCTTTTGTTTACTGAAACCTCACATTCTGCCTCTTTTGTGCCTTGTAGACAAAACATGATCCCCCAGAGGGTCGATTTCTATTCAGGTTCGGTCGTATTCCCCCAGAACGTCGATTTCCATACACGGTCGGTCTGAAGTCCAACGTGGATGTTAAACACCGCTGTGGGGGCGTCCTCTTCATTCCCTGTCATGTTCTAACCGCTGCTCGTTGTAAGGGCTGTGAATTGCACCACTGCCTGCACACTTGGGGCCAGCACATGAAAGATGACGACAGAAAATTTGGAATCCCAGGTCAGTATGGTCGAAACTTTCAGAAATTTCCAGCACATGGCCATGCATAGCCTTTCAGACATTGGAATAGATGAGGAGGTGGGTAGACATGGGAGCGTTGCTGTGATAGAGGAACACAGGGAACATGGAGATTCGTAGGATCTTCGTCTGAACCATGTCAATGGCAAACCCAGTGAATGGTATGTTGTATTGTACAGTATTGCATGGTTTGTGCTAAGGAACACGCGCCCTGTCTGTCGTTCCTGATGCCATGATCCTTTACTACTGTCGGTGTTGCATCAGAAGTGGTTGGGAGGGGATGAAACTGGCGATGCTGAATTGGGGAAGGGCCCAACAGCTGACTGCCCACCCCAAGAGCAGCTAAAACGGTAGCCGTGGCTGGCCGGCCATGTCCACCATTTCTCATGCGACCATTTTGCATTTTCTGTCCTGGTGCATTGATGTATCTGAGTTGCTGCACATATTAACAAAGCTCTGGATGTAGCCTCGGCAAGTGATGCATGTGGGATGGTTCTTGGTAATGTATAACTTGTTGGCTTTGAAATGGCAACATAAATGGTTTCCACCGATGAGCTAAAGCCCTATGTTCGTGCCTTGGCTGCGCAGCTGTGTCCCAACAGGTGCAGCGCGTTGAGAGTAGCTATCGACACCCTGAACATCCGGAGGAAGGGAGCGAAAATGCGACTATGGAAGTTGATGCTCTGCTGTTGATGCCACAGCCAGGGGTGCACCTTCGCGAGAAGAAGCTGCCAGTGACTGCAGACCCGATTTATGTGATCAATACCGGTCATACACTCGCCGGGTTTGGTTCGGGGACCGCATCCTGTAGATACGGAGATCAGGGCCGTGAAGGGGGCGCCATTCCCTGTTGGAGAACACGGGAAGACTGGACACAATGCGATCATTGCGATTGGTTCCCATGGTGTCGATGACGTCGGAGTCGTGGTGAGCTTGCTCCCAGTCATTCTGAGCTCTTTTTTGTTGGTCGTTGCAATTACATACTGGACAATGGAACTAATATTAACTTGTGGAAAAATCTTAGGCCTGCTTGGCACTATTGCATTCTGCTACATTCTGGTGGCGCCATATGATGGCTGTAACATTGTGCTGGCAGGGTCGATCTTATGCACAGCAACTGTTGCTCCTTGAATCTTTCATTTGAGATGTCGCGGATGCCGTGGGCCAGTGGCCCATGGCAACAGCTGACAGACAATAATTGGGGCACTGAAAGCGACAGCTGCAACTACTGCTAAGATGTTGTCAATGCGGGGTTACATGCTGATGACCTACTGTAGTTACCAGAAATCGACGCACATGGTTTCAACGCAATGTGCATTGGATGTGCAAGCAAGGTCATCAGGAAACCAGTTGCAGGTCTTCTTTGCGTATGGAACCTGACTATTAACACGAGTAGCCGGCATCGGTGACTGCACCAAGTTCCGTATCTGCAGATCTCAAAAGAGCGCTGTGGCGACATATTTGGCTATGAAGCCAACTTCTACGATGCCCTCACGGAGAAGCACATGTGCACAGGCTTCTTGGTGGTCCCGAGCGTGGTTGTCACAACAGAGACATGCTTGAAAGATTTCCCCACAGGCGTTTTCCCGGTTGTGAGGATCGGCTGCGCCTCTGCGAATGCAGATGACGCTCCCTGCACGCAGGCGAGTACAGGGTAGCATCGCTCGTGAAATTTCCTTACATTTTATTCCGAGGAATGCCTTTGCCAATAGATTGAACAACATTTTTCCATTGTCATAAATGACACAATCCTCAGGGGCATGCTTACGTAGTTGATATCTCTATGTTAATGCATCGTTTTGGAAGCAAGCGCTGCAATTCGTCCACTAACCCTCCACAAACACGCAATGACTGAGTGACCCAGCAAACGAACGTCAGAAATCTGTGCTTTCTATGCAGGTATACAAAAATTTCGAGATAATCGCCCACAGGGATTTCGAAGCAGAGAGGTGGCGAAGTCCAGACATTGCTCTGGTGATATTGAAGCAAAAGGCTCATCATGAGCCGGTTGACAACATTACGGCACTGGAACGGTGCCAGAATGAAAAATTCAGCTTTGTCGGATGGTTCAAGACGCCGCTTCCACTCCACCCCGGGAAGACTGTGGCCAAGGAGGGCTGTCAGAAGATGACAGGGAGAACCGGCGAGAAATCCGTCTGCACCAAAATGTACCTCCCTGCGCACTCCTTGTGTAAGTAAATCCAACATCGCAATTTGCAGCTAGATTTGGTTGCAAAGATTTGGCACATATGTTCTGAGCGTTTCATTCTGTGCTCCTTGCCCTTTTTCTGTTTGTACATTTTGCACATATTTTCATGTGGATTCATATAAAACTTCGATCGCCTGTCACAGGAAATACTCTTTAATCATTGTGGGGAGCAAGCTGACAGAAACGAGGAGCTGTGGAAAGCTGCAGGATAAACTGTGCTGTTTTGCAAATTGGCGGAATGCGTGAATCAATTTCAAGCTGAGGCACGCGCGTTGCCAACAATGCCAGTTTGTTTCGTTCAGTCAAGCTCCTTGTCAGCAGCGTCTGAAGCGGCGATAACAAATTCTGAGATGGTGTTGGTGCCTCAATTCTGTCATTTCAACTGCCGCATGATGCATTGCAATGCGCCGTCGCTTGCCGCCTCATCGTGACGTGGGCAACGGAAAAGTACTTTTTCTTTGATATGTGTGGCCTTGTTGCGCAGATGACACTGGTGGCATTTTGCTTTGTGATAATAAGGACCTCGTTGGTGTCGCATCAACACCGGAGCCGCGCAAAAGTGCATTGCCCTATTCCTTGGCTCATTTCAAGGACTGGACCAAGGATCCTGGGAAAGCGCACTCCACAGAGGTCAATAACGAAGAATGCGAACGAGAGTTTTAAAACATTGCATGGAAAAGGGTGAGAGATGGGATGAGGGTTGGTGGGGGGTCGTCGTACTCTAGCTTTGCTCGCTTAGGCGTTGTTATTTTGTCGGCGTGGGGAGCCAACATTAACGAATGCCCAGGAAGCCAATTTATGTGCCAGGCAAGGCCAATACTTGCATGAAGTATCAGATGCATGCCTAGGCAAGCGCACTGGGAACAAGGTATGAAGGGTCAAGATGGAATGGGATAGGGTAGGGGAGCCAACACTAACAAGTGCCCAGGAAGCCAATTTATGTGCCAGGCAAGGCCAATACTTGTATGAAGTATCAGATGCATGCCTAGGCAAGCGCACTGGAAACAAGGTATGAAGGGTCAAGACAGAATGGGATAGGGTAGGGGAGCCAACGCTAACAAGTGCCCAGGAAGCCAATTTATGTGCCAGGCAAGGCCAATACTTGCATGAAGTATCAGATGCATGCCTAGGCAAGCGCACTGGGAACAAGGTATGAAGGGTCAAGATGGAATGGGATAGGGTAGGGGAGCCAACACTAACAAGTGCCCAGGAAGCCAATTTATGTGCCAGGCAAGGCCAATACTTGTATGAAGTATCAGATGCATGCCTAGGCAAGCGCACTGGAAACAAGGTATGAAGGGTCAAGACAGAATGGGATAGGG
>CAJHUC010000997.1:0-64704 GCA_905146915.1 Ostreobium quekettii | reverse complement strand
GGGGAGGGGGTGGGGTACCGGGACGAGGTGGATGGCGGGGGGGAGTGGTGTGGTCCGCCAGGGGAGTGCGAGCACGAGGGGCGGCGCGGCGGATGGTAGAGGTTGTGGGGCTGCGCGGAGGGGTGGGGTCGGTGGGTGTTGACTCCCCACTTGGGAGCGGACGTCGTGTTGTAATTTTTTTGTAACCACTTTTTTGAGATTGTGCTGTATATCGCTGAACTTGTGTTGTAAATGCGCGCTCCCTCTCCTGTTTGTTGTGTACTCAAATACAACAATGTTTCGCACAAACACGTCCATTTTCAGACGTCCAGTCCTGCGCACAACCGTTTTGCCAAAATAATCACATAACAACAACGTTGGGTACAAATGCTCCTATTTGGACCTTACCGACATTTTGCACGAAAGCTTGTTCACTATAATACGTCAGTGCTGCTGGCACGCGTATCTGCTGCGCCCACTACCGCATAATCCGCGTCGACTCCATGGCATTCACTGACTGGTTCAGCGGCCCAATGCAGCAGTCCCAGGCGGGCAGTAATATCCGGACATCCCCTCTTGCGTGTTGCTTGAGCCAGTCCCCCATGAAGTCAAACCAGTATAGGAACCCAGCTCCTGCCGGTCTTGGATCTCGACCCGCCCTGGCCGAAACTCCGTGGTGGTTTTCAGAGTCCACACGTCTAACATAATCGGCCCCGCGACGGGGCGCCTGCCCGCCTCGGGTGTCCAAATCGGTCGGCCCCACTCATCCACAATCATATCCCGCGTGTACGGCCCCAGCTGCGGCCTCACTTGCTGCCCAGTTTCCCATATGAACATGAGTAGCAGCGCATCCTGGGCCACGCGGCCTCTGCGCAAGGGATCCTCTTCGTGGTCAATCTCGCATTGGCACACCTCCAGCATGCGTCGATACCATTCCACTCGCAGTGGCTCCGCACTACTCTCCCCCACCCCCTGCACCTGCTACGAGGCACGGTACGTCCTCCTCCAGGCACAGACGCAATCAGATCGGCAAGGGTTACAAGCGCGCCCTTCACTTTGCCACTCCCCCTCCCGCCCATTTCGGTGAAACCAGCCACTTAGATGGTTGACTTCCTTTTCCAGCGTATTGAAGTGCATCACTTTCTCTCCGTTCTCTGTGTAAGTCCGGGCCCGGCCCTGGTGCGTCTGGGTAAACCACTCTAGGAATGTTATCACATCTTCCGGCTGCGGTGGCTCTGCCTGCCAACCCTTGGGTCGTCGCGCCCACCAGGTCATAAATTCCTGCTCTACCCGCTGCTTCCGTCGCGGTAGCTGCCTTTCTGCAACGCGTAGCACTCGCGCTCTATGCGCCTCCCGCGCCGCCCGGCATTGCTCATTCATCTCCCGCACTGTCCATTCCTCCGCTTGGCTCGCCACCACCGGCTCCCCTAGGACCTCTCTCCGCGTATCCCGCACTTCCTGTCCGACACTCTCAGCACTCAGCCAGTCCGCATATGGCTTTGCCTTTGCAGCCCACATCTGGGCCGAACGGTTGGGTATGCCTGGAAACGGCCCTCTTGCCTCCTCGGGGAGGACAATGGCATGCGGGCTAGGCGCCACAGCACGGCGCCGGGACAGAACCCGCAGCCATTAGGAAATGCCGAAGGGCCGTTGACGCTTTAAGAGCGAAGCAGGTGCCCCTAACCGTCCCGGACGGGGGCGGGTCTTGAGGCCTGCCACCGGACCGGGGCACTTGGCAAACCGTTGGGGCGTGAGTGGGCGAAGAACGCGATCAGGACAGGAAGAAGGAGAGCAGGACGGGAAAGAACGGGACATGGGCCGCGTAACGCAGTGAAGTAGGATGGCGTAAGTCAATTTAACGAGTAGAAGGTCATTTGTTAAGATACACTCAGACAGAGCGACTAATCTCATGCCGCTGCGGGGCGCTCCGGGTTGGGTTCCAATCATATTAGATAGACCCGGCGCGTTCCGTGGGTGTCAGTGCCATCCAGACCAGCAGCGTGTCGCTTCGGACGCCACCAGCCTCGGGCCGCAGCATTCGTCAGCCCGTCAGCCCGACACCACATTCCACGTCCTCGCCCACATCCTTCGCATCGGCAAAGACATGGCCAAGGAGCGAGGGCCACTTGTCGGAAGGTTCCGCGGCAGGCATTACTAAAAGGTGGCTGCGCCCTGGGCCTGCCCATTCCTCGACCTCGGGGCCGCCGCCGGCGACTGGTGGCCCATCGCGGCGCCTTCTGCGGCGGCGCCCTCGCAATGGAGAGCGAGGTGAGTGGAGAAAAGGCGCCCCTAAGCCCGTGGCCGCCCAAAATGAACCGACGCTCGCGCCCCACAGGAGTCCGGGGTCAACTGTGCACACGTGGCATTTTTGGCGGCTGCCTCCCAGTGTGTCGCCACCACCGAAAGAACTATTCGTGGCCGTTTACCGATGGATGAGTCGGCGGCGATGGCGTCGAGCACCGATCCTGGCCGGGGTTGGGGGGCTGCGGCGCGGGGTGCCTCTTGTTGCATTTGCGTGGATGACCTGGACCGAAAAGATGCGACCCGGTACGAGGCTCACCTCAGGCAGCGGGCTGTTACAGCCGGGTGAAGTAGTGGGGCGCGCAGTGTTCGTATCGCGCAAGGATGTTGCTGTGCATGGTCGAAAAGTGGTCGAAATTCTGTGTTTGGGGTGGTTGGCGCAAACCCCGCCATGGGGCGGTCTGGGTGCGACCCACGGGAGTGTCCTGGTCTCCAGATCGAATCGCAGGGCGCGTGTGGAGGCCCCTGTCCCGTCTCGCCCGAAGGGCCAGCCCCTAGGTGGTGCACTCACACTATGACTTTGACCTGGTCAAGCCTGACTGCCCTAGTGTTGGCTTGGCGTTGCCTGGAACGGCGTCTCTGGCGTTTTTGGCAGCTGGAATAGTACTTGGTCAACGCGTTACGGAAGCAGCATATTGCGCCGCTTTGTTTGCAGCAGTTGGATGTTGTTGGGATGACACCCATTGCTTGGGTGGGAATTGGGTGGTTCGCCCCAAAGCACAACATAGTACACGATGTCGCTGCGGCCCAAGTTTCAACAAAAGGTGACGTCGCAATACGATCGGTGATCCCGAACATGTTTCCACAACAAAGCGCAAAGGTTAGCCAGAAGTGGAACTGGAGGCGGAGAGGGGTGGTGGAGGGTGGGGACACATGTCAGCTTTGAGGATGAACACCTCAGGGGAGAACCTCATGTCAACTGCCTCCGGCATTGGCTCACAGAGTAAGGGAAACTTTTTTGCCTGCTTTGGCGAATGCGATCAAACTTGATGTGTGATCACAGCACGTCACAGGCAATAACAGCTCGGCATTGGTGAACAGGCGCTGCCGAGGGGCAAAGATGCAATGTACAACATGAAGATAATGTGCTTCTTGGATGCCCAGCTGGAGAAGCTGGACGGCTTAAAGGCACCTGCCTCACCAGAGCAGGCCAGTTTTGAGAGGGAGCTGGGAAGGGGCAGGCGCCTGTTGAGAAAGCATGCCCACCATTTTGACGTCAGGGACTTCTACAGGACCAGCGATGCACGCGATGCTGTGCAGAAGGTCTGTGGGTGCCTAAAGGACACGCTGCGGTTGTGGGGGTTGCAGACAAAGGCAGGCTTGGAAGATAGGATACCAATGGTGGACGTGGAAGAGGACCAGGAGCTCCTGCACAAGCTCCTCAACTTCGTGCTGAAGGACGTGCCATGCAGCATTGAACACAATTTGATGAAGCGCTGGGAGGAAATCAAGGCTCACCATGCAGAGAGCATGAATTGTGTGAAGGTGTGAAGTCCGTTTGATTTGCATTTTGCTGAACTGTCACACAGCAATTTACCGTGTGTTTCTGACTGAAGTACTGAACCACAGTTGAAGTTACCATGCAGTACTGGCAGATGAAATACTGAAGTGTTGGAGCACAAAAGAATACTGACAGGGCACTGAAGTGGCACTCTGAAACAATTGAAGTAGCAACTACAGGTACTGCCTTTGCACTGTCAACACGATGATGGTGGTACTGGTGAAGTTTCATTGGTTGCATGTCAGCCACAAAATGCTATGTCACCTTCCAAACACATGAGAACATCATGTCCACTGTTGGTATCCGCAACTGCCATCACTCACATGCGCACGTGTCCGCCCCCAGTTGAGGCCTACAATTAATCCTAGTCTTCACACTGATCGCCCTGGTTCCATGCATATTTTTTTTCTCCAGAGTGCTCGCTCAACCTCCCCTTGCCTTTCGCAGGTCATCGAAGAACGCGAGCTTCAAATGGGACAGCAGCTAGGTGAAGGTGGCCAGGGCGCAGTATGCGCAGCAGTGTGGGAGTCGAAAAATGTGGCCGTGAAGAAGCCAGTCTGGAGGGGCCCATCGGCAGGCCAGGGCGACCTGCCCATTGAGGACTTTGCAGAGTTTTCCAAGGAGATCGTCTTTCATGCCGGCATCAACGACCATCCGCAAATTGTCAAGCTCCTGGCTGTCACCTCCTCAGGGGGGATGGTGCTGGAAAAGGCGACCTGTGACCTGCGTACACTATGTTTTAACAACAAGGGTCTACCCTGGAGGTCCAAGGTCAGGCTCCTCCGCGAGGGGAGCACTGCCCTGGAGTACTTGCACTCCAAGGATCGGGTGCACCAGGATGTCAAACTGCAGAACTTCCTCCTGTTCGGCACTGACCCAGAAACTTGCCGTCTCAAGATCAGCGATTTCGGACTTGCAGTCATGGAGACAGCGTCCAGGAGCAAGACAGTGAGGATCGGCGATGGCACGCTGCAGTACACGGCCCCTGAGTTCTACCACGGGAAGCCAACCACCTCCAAGTCGGATGTGTACAGCTTCGGGGTGCTGTGCTACGAGGTCATCAGCGGGCAGATGGCGTACGGTGGGGAGGGAGCCACCCAGTATGTGATCATGAAGAAGAAGCTGGATGGGGAGGCGCCGTGCCCAGTGCAGGACAGTGACTGTCCCCCAGCAGCACTGGAGCTCATCAGATGGTGCTGCGTTGCTGACCCAGAGGCCAGGCCAACAATGGAGCAGGTCAAGAACAGCCTGCTGCAGCTGCCTGATGATTGGGAGCCCGATGATTGGGATCCAAGGGACAGGGGGTTTGCAAAACTAACTGCCAGCAAGGTGAGAAATTTCCACAGCAGTGCTGTGCACACCAGCAAGGGTCAGGTCAATTTGTACATTTCAAAGTCTATAGTAGCACAGTTCCATGTTTGAATCACAGGGGAGTGCTGGAAATTGTGAGTTTGCAGTGTAACCCCTGTTGAAACTTGACCAGACTGATAGGACCAAAAACCTAAACTGTATTATAACTGTATTTAATGGAATGCAATAGATCATTACAACGTTAAAGGAACCTTTTTCGACATATTCAAATAGATGACTAACATTAGCAGTGCTGTTGGTGCCATTCCGGCCGGGAATGGCTTAGCAACCTGCATTGGTGCCATTTCAGCTTGGCTGCCTATTTCTTCCACCAGTTTACTCCAAATTTATGTAAATGCTGTTGTATTGGACGTTTTGGTGGTGATCGCTAAATTGGTGGCGTTGCTGTCCTGTTCCGATAATGGCCAAGGCTGGGGGGTGCAGTGCTGGCCCCTCCCATCGTGCACGGCCGAAATGCCTGAGCAAAAGGATCCAACCTGCCATGATGCTTGCCTCACCTAACGCGTTGTCACAACCGGGTAAGGTTGTGTGTTGCATAGCATGTCTTTGCATGACTGGCGATCATTATCATGGGGTAATGGGGCGACACCTGCTGTGATTGTGAACTGCACCCAACAGGGTCTCACAGACGAGGGGGCAGTGTTCATTGCATTGGGACATGATGTGTGATAGCAGCACCTCACAGGCAATGACGGCATGGCATTGGTGAACAGGAACAATCAAGGGGCCAAGATGCATTGTACAATGTGAAGATCATGTGCTTCTTGGATGCTCAGCTGGAGAAGCTGGAGGGCCTCGAGGTGCCCGCCACCCCGCAGCAGGCTGGCTTTGAGGAGGAGCTGGGGAAGGGGAAGCACCTGTTGAAAAAGCATGCTGACCATTTTGACATCAGGGACTTCTACAGGACCAGCGATGCCTGCCATGCTGTGCAGGAGATCTGCGGGCACCTGAAGGACGCATTGCAGTTGTGGGATTTGCAGGAGGAGGTGAGCTTGCAAGATCAGATACCGATGGAGGATGTGGAAGAGGACCAGGAGCTCCTTCACAAGCTTCTGAATTTTGTGCTAAGGAATGTGCCTTGCCGCATTGAGGAGACGTTGATGAAGCGCTGGAAGGAAATCAAGGCTCGTCATGTGGAGAACATGGAGTTGGTGGAGGTGTGCAGTTCATTAGATTGCATTGGCTGACTTGTGACAAATCAGTGACTGAAGTACAGTTTCATCATATGCTGATGAAGCTCAAGTGCTGACTGAAGTACCATCAAACAGTGATGATGTAGCCAGTACTGCTCTTGCACCTTCAAGGTGATGTGGCATAGCCACAATTCCAGCCACACTGTTGGTCCAATATTTTTGCACTGGACTCAACTTGCAGGTACAGTTCATAGACCAAGGCGAACTCCAGCTGAATGAAGAGCTTGGTGAGGGCAGCCAGGGCATGGTGTATGCAGCAACGTGGCGGATATGCGATGTGGCTGTGAAGAAACCCAACTGGAGGGGAGACACAGGCGAGGAAGGTGACCTGCCCATCATGGACTTCGCCTTGTATTTGAGGGAGATCCTTTTTCATGACAGCGTCAATGGCCACCCCCAAATCGTCAAGCTCCTGGCCGTCACCTTTTCAGGGTGGATTGTGATGGAAAAGGCGGACTGCAACCTGAGCACACTATGCTTTGCTGGTGAGGGGCTTTCCTGGAGGTCCAAGGCCAGGCTGCTCTGCCAGGCGAGCACGGCCCTGGCATACTTGCACTCAAAGTCTCGGGTGCATAAGAACGTCAAGCTGCAGAACTTTCTTGTGTCAGGCACTGACCCAGAAACCTGCCAATTAAAGATCAGTGATTTTCTGCTCACAGTTGAGCAGACAGCATCCAGGAGCGAGAGGGTGAGGATCGGTGACAGTGGGCTGTCCTACACCGCCCCCGAGTTCTACGACGGGAACAGCACTAGCTTCATGTCAGATGTGTACGGATTTGGAGTGCTGTGCCATGAGGTTATCAGTGGGCAGAAGTCTTATGATGGGGAGGGAGCCGACCATTTTGCAATCATGACAAAGAAGCTCGATGGGGAGCCACCGTGCCAGGTGAAGGGCAGGGATTGTCCCTCAGCAGCTATGGAGCTCATGAGGAGGTGTTGCACTTCTGAACCAGAGATCAGGCCAACGATGGAGCAAGTCAAGAACGCACTGATGCAGCTGCCTGAACAATGGGTATTTGGTGAGCAGGTGAGAAATGTTCACAGCAGTGCTATGCACACCAGTAAGGGTCTGGTCAATTTGTACAATTCAAGGTTCATTTAGTAGCAAATTTCCATGTTTGAATCACATTGAAGTGCTGCAAATTGCGAGTTACTTGCAGTGTAACCCCTGTTGAAACTAGACAGGACTGATGGGATTAGAAAACCTAAACTGCATCTGTAATATAATACACTGGTACAATGTTATTTGAGCACTTTCAATATACTCAAATAGATGGCTTACATGAGCAGTGCTGTTGGTGCCATTCTGGCCAGCACTGGCTTAGCAACCTACATTGGTGCCATTTCAGCTTGACTGCCTGTTTCTTCCACCAGTTTGCTCCAAATTTATGTAAATGCTGTTGTATTGGACGTCTTGATGGTGATCGATATGTTCGTGGCGTTGCTGTCCTGTTCCGATACTGGCCAAGGCTGGGGGGTGCAGCGCTGGCCCCTTCCGTCGTGCGTAGCCGAAGTGCCTGAGCAAAACGATCCAACCTGGCACGACGCTTGCCTCACCTAATGCGTTGTCACAACTGGGTAAGGTTGTGTGTCGCATAGCATCCATGTCCCACAAGGATATGGCTGGGCATCCTGGTGGTCAGGGTTCTATGAGTTTGGGTGGCTGGGATGAGCCTCCGTCTGGGGCATCAACACACAACCCACAGGAGTCTCATGCTCTGTACAGATAGGCTTTGAATCGCACGGGGCTTGTAGGCCCACTGGCCTTGGTCCCCCCCCCCCCCCAAGTGGGCAGCCCCTTGGTGGTGGACTTTGACCAATACCTTTGTCAACCTAGACTTTGACCTTTGGTCAACCTTGACTGCCCCTGATCTTGACCTGAAGTTGCCAGGACGGTGCTTTGGGTGCTGGCACGGAGCTTGGCCAATGCATACAGAAGCAACGTGTGGCAGCACACTGTTGGCAGTAACCAGATGGTAGTGGAGGACAGCCAACATAGCTGTGGCATGGGTATCACCATGATTTGGCACTTGGCGTCAACACTCATTATTGCCCACATCCCCAACTTCGGAATGGAAGGCGATGTCTCTGCGCGACTGGTGATCATGATCATCCATCTTGAGCTGATGGCAAAGTGTCAACCAAAGGTAGATTGGAATGGGCAAGATGGCACGTCACAGCATTGGGAAAGAAAATAGTTCAAGGGGTAACACCTGCTGTGATTGTGAACTGCACCCAACAGCATCTCACAGACAAAGGGGAAGTGTTTGCGCTGCACTGGAACAGGGTGTGTGATCGCAGCACCTCACAGGGCAATGACAGCATGGCATTGGCGAACAGGAACAATCAAGGGGCCAAGATGCATTGTACAACGTGAAGATCATGTGCTTCTTGGATGCGCAGCTGGAGAAGCTGAAGGGCTTCGAGGCGCCTGCCACCCCGCAGCAGGCTGACTTTGAGGAGGAGCTGGGGAAGGGCAAGCACCTGTTGGAAAAGCATGCTAACCATTTTGACATCGGCGACTTCTGCAGGACCCGCGACGCCTGCCATGCTGTGCAGGAGATCTGCGGGCACCTGAAGGACACATTGCAGTTGTGGGATTTGCAGGAAGAGGTCAACTTGCAAGATCAGATACCGACGGAAGATGTGGAAGAGGACCAGGAACTCCTGCACAAGCTTCTGAACTTTGTGCTAAAGGATGTGCCTTGCAGCATTGAGGAGACATTGATGAAGCACTGGAAGGAAATCAAGGCTCGCCATGTGGAGAGCATGAAGCACGTCAAGGTGTGAAATCTGATTTGCATTTTGCTGAATTGACAAAACTAGCCCAACCTGCAGTTCTGACCAAAGTACTGAACCGCAGTTTGAAGTTACCATGCAGCACTGACAGATGAATACTGAAGTGGTGATTCAAGTGCGAAAGCACAGAAGGATACTGGCAAGGTACTGAAGCACTGACTGAAGTAACATGAAGTAACAACTGAAGGTGCTGCTGTTGCACCTTCAACATGATGATGGTGGGGTGAAGCTTCATTAATTGCATGTCTGCCACTGAGTGCTATGCCGCCTCCCATCTGCACAAGAATATCATGAACGCTGTTTGTGTTGGTAATCACCATCACACACATGCACAGCTGTCCACCTCATTTTGTCGAGGCCTACAATTAGTCCAAGTCTTCAAGGTGGTGGCCATTGTTCCATCCACACTTTTTCTCTACAATGTCCACTCAACCTCCCCTTGCTTGGCGCACAGGTCATCGGTGAAGGTGAGCTCCAGATGGGACAGCTGCTAGGTGAAGGCAGCCGGGGCACAGTATATTCAGCGGTGTGGCGGTCGATCGATGTCGTAGTGAAGAAGCCAGTCTGGAGGGGCTCAATGGTGGGGCAGGGTGAACTTCCCATAGAAGACTTCGCTGAGTTTTCCAAGGAGGTCATCTCTCATGCCAGCATGAATGACCATCCACAAATTGTCAAGCTCCTAGCCGCCACCACCTCTGGGAGAATGGTGCTGGAAAAGGCGAAGTGTGACCTGCACATGCTGTGCTTTGCTGACGAGGGGCTACCCTGGAGGTCCAAGGTCAGGCTGCTCCGCCAGGGGAGCACGGCCCTGGCGTACTTGCACTCCAAGGGTCAGGTGCACCGGGACATAAAGCTGCAGAACTTCCTCATGTTCGACACTGACCCCGGGACTTGCCTTCTCAAGATCAGCGACTTTGGACAGGACATTATGGAGATAGTATCCACGGTCACCAAGACAGTGAGGATCAGTGATGGCACACTGCAGTACGCTGCCCCCGAGGTCTACAAAGGCAAACCCACCAGTGCAAAGTCAGACGTGTACGGATTTGGAGTGCTGTGCTATGAGATGGTCAGCGGGCAGAAGTCCTACGGTGGGGAGCGAGCCAACCGGTATGTGATCATGAAGAGCAAGTTGAATGGAAAGCCACCATGCCAGGTGCAGGACAGGGACTGTCCCCCGGCAGTGCTGGAGCTCATGAGGTTGTGCTGCGCCATTGACCCAGCGGACAGACCGACGATGGAGGAGGTCAAGAACAAACTGATGCATCTGCCTGGGGAGTGGGTGTTTGAGGAGCCCATTGCCAGCGAGGTGACAGTTTTTCATTGCAGTATTGTGCGCACTTGGGTGCAATAGATTCCTGCACTTGACTTGTGTTAAATCGCCAGAAAGCATGTGAAGCAGTAGCTCAAACCCATTGAAAATGGACAAACTATGAATCTGGACATGTTTTGAGGAAGTAGCAGCTTATTGCTACAATATTGTAGTAATTTAATGTGAGTTAAGTGCTTATTAAAAATACACAAACGGTATCTAACTCATCTAGCGCATGTTCCAGTCCCATTTTCCACCAGTGACAATTGAATTGCTCTCAACAGCATCAAGTCAATGGCCCATTTTTTCCATCCTTTGTGCCCGTTTTTGTTCTATTGCACCTACAACCCAGGGATTGTGCTGGCAGAGGTAGTTAAGTGCATTGTACTTGGCAACTCCAGTTGTTGCTGCATAAAGTACACTTGATTAAGTTGCAACTTGTGCAAAATGCATCACATATTGGTCTTGCCGAGTGGCAGGTGGGCCATGTAGCCTTTTCCTGCTTGTACCCCTTGTCTTGGTGCTTGTTGTAAACGAGGTAACAGTTTGTTTAGCAAACAAAGTCAATACATTGCTCGACACTGCTGTGTGTGTGCTGCCGTGCAGCTGATATTTGATAGCTGGAAAAGTTGCCAAAGAGCATCATGGACTTGGCTGAAAAGCCACTTGATTGGCTACATCCATTTATTACTTGGATGTATTTTGCCAAGTGGCAAGTTGCGTGCTGTCAGACACACATTGCTTCCACCAGTGCGATGGCAGACATGTGCGTTCAGATATTCATGCGCATCCACCTGCGTGCAGACGCTTCTTGGACATCGGTTGATAGCGGCTGAGTTGTAGGATATCTCTTGATGGTGTCAATGTGGGGTGCGTAGTGATGCGGCTGTTGGAATTGAAACAGGCAGGGTGAAGCAAAGTCAGGGCAAGCAGAATTAAGTCAGCAATACTGTATAAGTAAGAAAGTTCTCGCGGGAAAAAAGTTCGCGCATTTCGCACTCGAGCAACTGCGCGAACTTTTTTCCGCGCGAACATTTTGCCACCGCGAACTTTTTTCGCCCGCGGATTTTTCGGCCTCCTCCCAAATGGGCCGGGCGCTTCCCGCGCTGTGGCCCGTTGGCCTTGCACAACGGCGACTGCCCCGTGCGGCGGTCTTTTGACGAGCAGCGACTGCCTCGAAGGAGTCCTGAGCTGGCCAACAGATCGCTCGCGCCGGTGGCCATCGGCCAGGCAAATCTTGGCAGCGAGGATGTGCCATCTCCCTGACCAGGCGGCTCTGTGCTCCTCCCAGTTTCTAGTCATGCAAAAGTCTAGCTCGAGCCCCGTCCAGCGACTGCCCCAAAGGAGCCCTGAGTTGGCCTGCGGATCGCTTGCGCCAGATCGATCGCTGGTGGGCATTGGCAAGCCGAATCTTGGCGGCGAGGAGGTGCCATCTCCCTGACCAAGCTGCTCGTGCTATTCGTCTGCGGCACCCGAAGGGTCAGGACGGCGGCCGGGGGGCGGCGCAGCACAATAAGAAACGGCGCCACCCCTGGCGAAGGTCAAGGGCGGCAGGAGCCCGATTCCGCAATGTTCGCGCGGCGAAATTTTTCGCGGGCGAAAAAAGCTTGCGGGGGAAAAAAGTTCGCGCACCGACGACTGCGCGAACTTTTTCCGCGCGAACTATTTTCCGCGCGAAACAGGCGAAATTTTTTGCACGCGAACTTTTTTACTTATACAGTAGGTCCCATTGACATGGTGGCCACACTCCTAGCCGGAGGCAACATTGAGGGCAATGAAGATGTATGGAGCATCCATATGGGCTATGAGATTTGTTGGTTGATTGGAGCCTCATAATTGCCACTTCCTCTGCCCCACATCAAATATCCCTTATCCTTAACTGCCATATCTTTACATAGATGAAAAAATACACATTGCACGTGCAACCATGCTCGCTTGAGTGGTGCATGTCCACACATCTTTGCTGCCATGTGTGCCAAATTGCAAGTTTTCTAGAGCCGTTGCTAATCGCAGGAATCACACTGAGCTTACTGAAAAAAGTGCCAGATCCCCAATTGTCGACCCGTCGATCCCTCAGGATCGCGCAGCAGCCCCGTTTAGGGTAGCATTCGTGTGTACTTTGGCACTCGCTTGGAAGAAAGTTGTGGTGGATGGGTCGGTGGGTGGGTGGTCATGGTGCTAGTGGGTGGCCATGGTGCCAGTTTTTTGCAGGTTACCAGCGATTAGCAATTTGGCCATCATAGTGCAAAGGCGCACACCCAAAGGATGCCTAAACACCTCGCTAAAGTGAAAGGTCGCGGCGATCGGGCCGTCGGGTCGATCGCCACAAATTTGACCTTACACTGCCCCTTTTCATCAAACCCCAACCCCACTCGGCTGCTTCCAATCAGCTGGCGAGGAGGCACTCCATAGTGCTGCAGTGAGGGCGCCAAGCATCTTGGAAGTGAGAGGTCACGGCGATCGGCCTGTTGGGCCAATCGCCGCTGACTCAATTTTTTTCAAATTTGCCCCCCCTTCCCGGCCTCCTCCCTTGTGCCCTAACGCCATTCTTTTCCAGTTCATGGCCAGGGAGACCCCATGAGGCGCTCCAAGGGGGCCGCCCAGCCTGCCTGAGTAGAAAGATTGCAGCGATCGACCGGTCGGGGTGATCGGCAGGAACAGAATTTTCAAGTATGAGCATGGCCCAAGCCCTTCCAACACGACTCAAACCAAGGTTGCAGGCGATGGCAATCGCCTCAGGTGGCCGCTCGCTGCAACGCAGCCAAGTTCATGCTGCCCACCGTCCCCCCCCCCCCTGCCAGTTTGCGGCTGGTCCAAAGGCGTACCGTCTGTCCGGCCCTGCCCTCCGGCATCTTGTCCTCGCGGCACGGCGGGTGCTTACCAGTACTGTAATTGCTAACTTTGCTGTGCCTGTGGCATGCGCCGACATTAAAATGCGCAACGCGGCGCTGCGCGACGCATGTGCGTCAGCAGAAGGTGTGCCGGGCCCCCCTTGCCCAGCGCCCATTAGTCATGCGTAATCCCAGGGTGACCACGCGCCCACGCCACCTGTCATTGAAAGAAGGCAGGGGAAGGGAGAGGGCAGGCGGCCACTGCCCGTGCCGGCGAAGGAAGCCCGGGGGAAGGGCGGTGTGTGCCTGGCCGGCGCCCGCGCGCCGCGCGATGCGCAAGGAAGTTGGGCAGGGGGTTGGGCGGCGAGTTGCCGGTCGGCGCCCATGCCATGCGCAACGTGTGCGCCGCGCGAGGCGTAAGGAAGCAAGGGGATGGGCGGCGAGTGGCTGGTCAGCGCCCATGCCACGCGCCGCGCCGCACGCGGACCGCACAGTGTGCGAGGAAGCCCGGGGAGGGGGCGGTGTATGGCCGGTTGGCGCCCATGTCACCTGCCGCGCAAGGCGCAAGGAAGCCCGGGGAGGGGCAGCGTGTGGCCGGTCGGCGCCCGTGCAGCGCCCGCCCGCCGCGTGACGCGCAAGGAAGCCCGGAAGGGTGCGGTGTGTGCGCGGCGGGGCGATTGGCGGTCGGCGGTCGGCGGCGGGCCAAAACCGCATTTTTGCTCTATAAAGCTCCGCTCGCTTCGCTCGCTCGCAACAACTGTTCAAAAAGACACTGATCAGGAAAGACCACGTGCCAAAGCCCCCAAGAGTTGCTCAAAACCCAATAGATTCTCTCCCTTGCTGCTTTTAAATCGGCCAAAAAGTGCATTGGTAAAAGAAACCAACGTTCGACGACGATCGCCGATCAAGCCTTCCGGAGCCCGTTTTGGTGACCCGTACCTCATTACGATAACTGGACCAACCTTTTGGGCTGTCATCTGCCAGATGTGTTTGCACCTGGATGTTCAAGAGATGAGCGCATTGAACTCGTGAGGAAGTGGTGGATATGTTGAATTGAGTTACAATTATGTACAGTCAATGCTCTTCCCTTGTTTCCATGGTGACAGGTTCAGCACGGGGAGCTGCCACAGGCCAGTGTACTGATGTACAACCAGGGCATGATGGGTTTTCTGGAGGAGCAGCTGATAAAGGCCAGGGCCATACAGAAGCCAGCTGACAAATCTGCAGTTCAATTGAACAAGTATGACCATGAGGTCAAGAAGGGTGAAAGGCTGTTGAAAAAGCACCAGCGCTTTGATATCAAGGGCTTCTACAGGTGAAATGAATCAGCTTTAATGCTGGCCAAGCTTTAGTGCTGGCGCAGTTTTCACCCTAATGTAGAGTGTTGAATTATTGAAAACCATTTATTGTGTGTTGGGTAATCTGTGTTGATAAAAACTGAGCCATGTAATACTAGCCATGCATTTTGTGCATTGTGCCATTTTTCACTGGGCCAGACCAGGCGTAGTGAATAGATAAGAAATAGGGGTGGCTTTCACCATTGATGTGCAAATGATTGTTATGCAGGACAAATACTCTGGATGGCATTGTATTCTTAATCGTCTCGCAGCTTTGGGGCCAGCGGTTCAACATGTCCTTTTCAGTGTGCGAAACATGTTGCAATTTCTGCAGGATCGATGATGCTCGGCGAGCTGTGGAAGCTATCTGCAGTGTGCTCCTGCTTTGCCTTGAAGAGTGGGGCATGCAAAGGTCTGGGACTGGCATGGATCTGAAGTCGCGAATACCTCAAGAGCTGGTCGATGGGGATAAGCAGCACATGTACATGCTCCTTGCCTATGTGCTCAAGGGTCAGACGCTGACCTCAGAGCTGAGGCAGGATTGGGAAGTGGTGAAGGCTGACCATGAGGAGGCGCTGAGGGGGCTGAAGGCAAGGCATCTAAATGGCGATGCTGTTTCTTTTGTTGAAAGCGTTGCAACTCGATAGCTGTTGGGGTGCCTTGAGCCCTGAAACGAAAACATTAAGTCGACAGAATTTTCAGCAATAAGGACGACGTCCTTAACACACTCTTGATATGTTTCTGTGTAATTATAATATTTCAGCAGTATTAGTGCATTCAATATACTAAATGCATGTTAAGTACTTGTTAAACAACGTTTCATATATGCATGTGCTGTTTTATACTTTACTTTTGCATTGCGCTGTTTTTGGTGCTGAGTATAGAGTACGACTTTCATGTATTGTCGCAGGTGATCAGCGACGAGGAACTCCAGATCGGGGAGAAGATCGGCGAGGGCGGCTATGGCAGTGTGTACAAGGCCGAGTGGAAGAGCAAGACAGTGGCTGTCAAGGACGTCGTGCCATTCCACCACTATCTCAGCCTCGAGGACTTTGCTGCCTTCTTCAAGGAGGCCTCCATCCAAGCATTGCTCACCTTCCACCACGTCACCCCGCTCTACGCCATCACCAAGTCCGGCAGGATGGTCATGGAGCTGGCCAGCTGCGACCTGGCCTCCTTGAGCCGGCGGGAGCAGCTTCCATGGCCCGCAAAGCGCCGCACCCTGCACCAGGCAGCCCTGGGTCTAAAGCACCTGCACTCGCGCTCCCCCCCGCTTATCCACCGAGACGTTAAAAGCTCAAATTTCCTGATTTTCGGGAACGATCCAGACACGTGGACTGTGAAGGTCTCGGACTTTGGCCTGACGGGGGAGTGCACCAAGAGTGTAAGCAAGACGGTGCGCGGCGGAGGGGGCACGCTGGAGTGGATGGCCCCTGAGGTGTTCCTCAGGAAGCCGCTGACGCTCGCATCGGATGTCTTCAGCATGGGGGTGATGATGTACGAGGTCGTCACTGGGCAGCACCCATATGGGGTGAAGAGCTTGGACGCCAAAGTGCGGGAGGCGGTGGTGACTCACGAGAAGTCGTCAGAAAATGAACCTGCGAAGGTGCAGCAAGGGCAGTGCCCACAGGAGATGCTGGACCTGATGCGGAGGTGCATCTCGTTTGATGCAAAAGCCAGGCCCACCATCGACGAGATATGCGAAGCACTGGCGACCATGGGCTGTTAGTCCACAAATTCGTCAATGGATTCAAATTGGACTCGGCTCAATTCAATGCGGTTGCGTTTCTTAAAGTGCACCAATGCACTGCCGTTACACCATTGATACGATGGCGGGTAACCATCACTGATGGGAGGAAGTCATGTCATATCACATGTCATGTCCTGAATTAGAGCGCTCTAGAAAACTTTGCGTTGTGCAGGATCTGATTGGTAAGTCTCTGGGTGCAATGCAGCGCCCCTGTTTGGTAACGGCACCAAACACTTTTTTCGGGTGAACTGGGAATCCAACAATGCAGTGCACATTTGGGGCCGAAGCAGGAATTGGGTTTGCGACTTTTGTGCAGCACTATCGCTTGGCAAGCTGCGAGCAAAGCTTGGCCTACTGCAAATTTCCCAGTCGATTGTCAGGCACCGCAGATCGTTCCCTGTCGAGAGTCTTGAGGCACCTCAAGCACAGGAGAGGCTGGATGGCCTAGCTTGGAATCCGACCGCGATGCTTAGGAGAACGAAATTGTGCAACGCTGATTGTGCACACAAGAAACTTGATACACGTTGCACCACTCGCAAGCCAGATCAAGCTCTCAATATACTGAGGGGTTACCAACATGTGGTGTGACAATGACTGTTCTTGCCTGCACCAATCAGATGCCGGGTTGACACAAAACGAGTGTTCTGCGAACAAGTTTATCATTTCCAAAACATGCATCGTGTTGTAAAGAGTACAACTACAACACCCAGGAACTTGCTGCTCCCGCTTGCCACTGACAAGCCGCAAATGCAGTCATCGTGCTCAGCACCTCAGACAAGCAATTTTTGCCTGGGAGAAATTCGCAAAGGGGACGCTCCTATGCTGTACATGCTTGGCACGATTTGCAGTTTATTCAGGACAAAGCTGCCATCCAAGCGCCATCCACTGATGCAAGCTGAAGTATGCCCCTCCATCTTAACCCTGAAACGAAAATGCTTCCAAACTGTGCTCTCAAGTCTGTTGCTGACCAGTTGCCCAGTCCACAGGCTGCTGCGACAAGCATTAGGCGATATCCGCCATGGTGGCACTGACCGTCCATGGCACAACACTTTCCCATCAGCTCACCCAGCTCCTCTGGGTGGTGGTGCACTTCAACGCGGCAGGACGGCTCTCCTCTCAATTTCATTCCCACCACCACATGCACCGTCATGCCCCATCATACAATGGCAACCTTCTCACGGATGCGTGCATGATGAGGCCGAAGCTGATGACCTCCATCCCGTGGGAGGGATGCTTGTCGTCTTACAGCTCCCAAGCCAGCCACAAGGAGGTGTGCTTGCCGCCCCTCGCGCTCTTCATATTCTACTCATACGCCTCCTTTTTGAGCCTGGACTGAGCGAGGTCGACGTCGTAGGTTTCACCACTTGTCTATATCTCTTGATTCACGCTGCCGTGATCAAATGAGGGGCTCCTGTTGTGCACATATTCGAACCAAGCAGCCGCTTGTCACGACAAGTCCAGCATCGTTGGCTTGGTGCTAAATTTGCCGTTAGTCATTGAGCCACGTAACCCAATTATTGGCTCATGGCCAACATGTGGCGACTAACTGGGTGCCACAACACCATAGACCAGTCAGAGATGACATGGACCACCACTAGGCTTTGCTAGAAAGCAACAAAAGGATGCCTATGAAATGGGCAGCTGGTGCTGCCCAGCCGTCCTCATGAAGCTCCAAAAAAATGGGTGCACAAAAGTGATATTTGACTGGAAAGAAATAGGCAGATAATGCACACAAACGCTGCCAAAATTCTGTGCAATTTAGTCATCGCGCTGGGAAAATACTGATGATAAGAGAATGAAAGCGTACACGCAGATTTGGAGCAACTACATTTGAAAAAGGTGAAATATAATGGAAACGCAGCTCAATTTTATCAGAGAATGCAGGAAGTATGGTGCAAGGCATTGTGGCAATTTTCTCATTGTGTGACATGAATACCAGTGTTTTCAAATGGAAACATCTGGCCAAATTTGGAGAAATTAGTCATTTCGTTAGATTGGGCAACTGGTTGGTGTGAAAGGTTGGGACATGAACGGAGCAGCCATGGCCATCGTGGCAGGCGTTGGGATGCTCTTCTTTTCTGTGTGGCGTTGATGTTGCCATTGGGCCATTGGGGTATTGGGCATTGGGGTATTGCCATTGGGGTATTGGGCCTATCATTGTGGCCATGATGTCTTGTCATTTGTATGGAACGTACGTTGCTCTCATAGCCATCGCATCGAATTTAGGCTAGCAGCTGGTAATTGGCTATTTGCCTCCAAGTGCCATCCAGGGAATGCTTAGCTACCGTGTGAGGGTCTTTAGGCGTCGCCACTCGCCCCTTGCCAGATCCGCAGCGCCAGCGCGCCCAATACCCCGGTTGTTGCGACGCGCAGGTCGCAGGTCGCAACCATTAGTTTGCCAGGTTACATGGCAATTAACGTGGCTTTTTCTTAAACCTTCACAAAATTACGCAGACTCAAAGCACTGACTTTAACGCGTGCACTATTTTGTGTTTACAACAGAAATATCCTTTTCCCAAACTTTTATGCTTCAGCGCTGCATCGAGGAACTGGATGTATATCTTACAACGCAACAGAATTAAGGGAAGTGACGACGCAGCTCGCCCTTGAGAAACACCTGTCATCCGCCCTAAAATTCAATGCATGAGACAAGGAGAGAAGATCTCGAGGGCTGAAGAAACCAAAGCCATCAGAAGACGATTCATCCTCGGAAAATCAATATACCGTGCCATCCAATAGCTTTGGGAAGCGAGGTGGAACTTCTACCGCTTACAAAGCTCTAGGCTGTAAATCACATCTGGCCGCTACTAATTTCATTTCCCTGACATGCTATGTAAGGACAAATGGCATCAACAACGTTTGAACATGAATAGCAATGGTTTGGCAATCATTAAAAATGAGCAGACAACTTTCCTGGCAGTTGACTACATTGGGTCCATGTGACGTGACTTGCCTGAATCAGTGGATGGAATGTCAAACTTGTGGGAGCCTTCCACAGGGAGGTGGCCGCATACGAATGGGGATTAGGGCAGACAATGCTGTGGAAGGTACCAGTTCGTACTACGAGACTGGGCTAAGATTCGTGGATTCAAAGCGGGTCGCAGTGTGTTGCGATCATCAGGTGAAGCACTGTTTTGCATTTTGCGTGTGCATCAAAGTTGCACTGTAATCGATCGTGTCACGGTGTCCGTTGTGACACTATCGCGTTGATTCTCCGAATGTCAAGGAAGTCTCTTATTTACACAGCAAAAACTGACTTTATTCAAATTTTACGCATAAAAATATCTTCTACGTTTTCACGCGTAAACAGGAGTAGAAAATCGTAAATCCATCAGAAATACAGCCCCGTGTACATAAGGACAGTACATGCGGACTTACGGAGTCCGGGGAGTGGCATCCAGGCGCGCTGGGGCGGCCAGAATCGAATTTTTGTTCGACTTCGTCTTTGCCCTTGCCAAGGGCGAGGTGCCACTATGATGTTCGAGGGGGCGGAGGATTGATCGTTGTAGGCGGCTGCCATTGTGTAGCCTTGATGTTCCAGCGAGTCGAAAAATCGCAAATACAACCGCAAAAATCATCCCTTTGGAGAAAAGGCCCAACCTCTGGCGACGCCGCTGAGAGGGATGTGACGTAACCCCAAGTGACGTCCCCGAAAGGGGTTGGAAGGGCGGCTGGGCATAAACAGTGTCGGCGAGATTTGTCGCAAGGGGTCTCGTCAAGTCTCCGCGTAAAAAGCTTAAACGCAAAAGGTAAACGCAAATTAACTTCCTGTCTCAAGGCATCCCACTGCCGACTCTGGCTAGAGTCTGCAGATCTGCCTCCGATGCGTTCCTCAGCCCTACGAACGGGGCAGCTGCAGATGCGAGGGTCTCAAGCGTTTCGTTGCCATCGCTCCCATCCACCCCAAGTCATGAGGCCATCGCGAAGAGGCGGGATCGCCCAGGGAAAGCGCGCCTCGAGCGGAAGCGCGCACGGCGCACCGCATACGCGACAGCGATATCCGCGCCCCTCCCGTCGGCAGCCCTGACGGGCAGCCACTGGCCACCCCGGGTACGCGTGCTCACAGCACCCGAGTCGACCATCCCGTGCCTTCACGTAATCCCTATGTCACAGGGGGTCGATGCTTACGAGGCAATGCTGAATGAGACTAAAAGAAATCATTCCGGGTCTCTCCAAGTTGGGTTGCGTGAGCATATAGTATACTTAGGATCAGTCCAGATGTCGGGACTTCGACCCGACGTTCTGTACTGCTTTTGCTGCCACTTCACCCATTCAAATTCCGCTCATTAGCTGGCTAGGTTGCATTGTTGGTGCTCGCTCCATCACAATCTGCTCAACCCCTGCTAAGCCTAATATGCTTACCGCTTGTGCCGCCATATCCTCCAAAATTTAGATTCTAGTGTTCATATATCCGTTGCTTGCAGTAAGATACTCATTTCAATCCAGAATGCTGAAATTCCACATATTTAAATTTTCTGATTGAGGTTTGCTTAGCTGCCTGCCAGCTGCCTTGAACTGCTTCAAAGGATATGGCTGGGTGACACATGCGATACAATGGTCATTGGATCATGTATGACGCATAAGGGAGTGCGACCTGGCACGTGCCACCTTTTACCAATGATCGCACCACCTTGGTTTGCGTAGCTCACAAGGCACGACACCGTCGTGCAACTCTCATCATGTCGGGATTCCATTCACAGGCATCTTCATCGAGGGCTGCAGCACTTTCCAAGCCCGCGGCAGTGGCGGTGCTGGTGTTCAGATTGTCGGCGCCCGCGCTGACCAAGCTGCAACCCGTTTTTCAGTGTGACCATGACAGCCGCTCGTTTCTGTTCCCCTCTTTAGCGAAGGTGTGCCGCCGCACCCATCCTGGCAATTGGGTTGATTGAGGCCAAGGGTGGGCCGGCCATTTCTGCAAGGCCCGCAGCCATTTCGACGACTCCACCGAGTTCAACCTCAAAATTTCCCTTGGCCTCACAGCTGCAGGGAACGCAACACCAGAACCACGACTGGGCTCCTGGGCGTCGGTCTGGAGCGATGGCGATTGCGCGCCACACCGCTGTCCCCACGGAGATGGCTGCGTAGCATCGTTGCGAGGCTTGCCCCGCAATACAACCCGGGGCAGCCCTCAAGGCGACGACCTTCCACCCACGCGTTTTGCATCCCAATCCCGTCGCCGTTGCGGGAATGGCCTTAATCGTTTCAAGGATCCCAGTCACATTCGCGCAATCGCTGGACGCGACTGTCACACCATGCGTTGTGGTCGCGACGGTGGAGGTCAGGCTTGTTATTTACGCCGTAAACACAGATCGTATTTACGTTTTCTTGCGAAAAAATAGTTTCTATGTTTTCGCAGGTAAAATGCGTAAAAATAGGGAAATACGACGTAAATGCAGCACTTTGTACATAACGACAGTACATACAGCCTTCAGGAGTCCGGGGAGTAGTAGCCAGACGCGCTGTAATGGGCAGAGAAAAGAACTTTTGTTCCACGCCGTCGGGGCCCTTACCGAGCGCGAAGTCGACACTGTGTTGCGAGTGCCCGAGGAGGTGGAGGAGTGACGATTGTGCGCGATTTTTATCACGTTACCTCGGTGTCACAACGAGTCGTCAAAACGTAAATACAGCCGAACATAGCCCATTCTACAAATTTAGGTTTTTACGCATAAAAACGTAAACGTGAAAACGTAAACGTGAAAACGTAAACGTAAACGCAAATAACAAGCCTGGTGGAGTTTCACGTTGTCGTGGACGAACACGCCTGCCGGCCTTCACATGAAGCTACTTCTGCAGTGTCCCCCCCAAGATCGCCCTCGGGCCCACGGGACCTGAATCCTCAACCTTGGGGGTGGGGGTGGGGTTTATGCACAGCGTACCAGAGGGTCCAGTGAGGCTCCGCAGCCTCTCCGCGGCTCAGCAGCACCCTCGCGGGGATGGCAACGTCGACCCGCGCTTTTGGGCGCGGGACACCGGTGTACACCGGTACGTACCGCCAGTGAGGTTATAGGCGAAGGTGATGGGCGTCGCCGCTGGCTCGAGGCCCGGCATCATGCCAGAAAAGCGCCCCTCAAGGGCGAGCGGGCACGGCGCGCAGCGGCGCGGGAGCGATAGCCACGCGCCTCCCGTTGGCCGCCCTCGAGCGCAGCTACCAGCCCACTTCCGGGACGCATAGTTCGCATACGTATAATACGGTATACCGTATTATATTTAGCATTTCCGCAAATGACGCGGCGCTCAACCCTTTTGTGTGGAGCCACAAGCATAATGAAACGAAGCTCCTTTTGGGAGCTGCGGAACAGAAAGAGCATCAATTCCCTTCTTGCAGTTGCAAAAATGCGACTCCTGCGTTTCTGACGCGTTCCTGGCAACGTCTGAAGGGCTCCGAGGTTGGGGCGCACCTCTTCTCGTGCACTTGGTGGCGTTGGTCGGCGGTTTTATGTTCGAATTCCAATGGCACCGGGAACGCCCCACGTGAACGTCGCTGCCAAGGGACGAGTTCCGGCATAGAAGGAGAATACGGAGGCGACAATGCGGCAAGGCGTATGAGCATATTGGTGTGCGCACGATTCTTCCAAGGTGCGGGACTCGATACCGACGCCACGCACTGGTAGAAAACGCCATGTTTGCGATGCCAGCTGCGGTGCCATTTCACACAAATTGATGCCACCACAGTGATTGCGACGGCATAAAAGAGGCTGTGATGGCATCAATTTCTGTCAAATGGCAACGCAGTTGGCATCGCAAACAGGCTGTTTTCTACTCGTGGCGGAGGTCCTACATCCCAAGAAGTGACGCGGGGCACTGGGCTCTGGGCGCCACCACCAGAGTACTCTGAACGTGCCCGCTTGGCTTGCGAAGCTGCGTCCTCACTCGGGAACCGCTTGCGACAACGCAGCACTGCCGGAAGGATAGATCTGCACCGATCGGCTGCAGCAATGCGCGTCGATTGGTTCGCACCGGCGATCGGGATCGAGAGGCTGCGAGCACCGATGGCAATCGGTGGGACCAGCGATGGCTGCGATTCGTGGCGAATCTTCGCCGATGGATCCACTGGCTGTATCCTGGTGGAGGCCTCGAAGGCTGCACGGAATTGCGACTTGCGGACAGCGCAAACTGCAAGAGGCGCCAGCGCTGGCGGTGGTGCAACGCAGCAACGGTCTCGCGAGAGAGTGACGAGCTTTGGGGGGCCAAATGATGTACCACTACCCGATTATTCACAGTGGTAGACAGGGCATCAAACGTGGGCATCCAGTGAGATGTTGCAGGGCTGAGATTGTGCGTCTCAAATGCCTCCCCAGACGGGAAGACTTTGCCAATGTCGGCCAGGCTTTCCGTCAAAGGTGATCAGCTGGAACTGCCCTAAGAGAGGTGGCGATGCATGCTATAACAATCTATGGCATCTGCAAGGCAAATTGCGCAATTTGGAGACTCTGCTGCTAAGTTTCAAACAGGATGATGTACAGTC
Organism: Ostreobium quekettii; assembly: GCA_905146915.1. Taxonomy (NCBI): domain Eukaryota; kingdom Viridiplantae; phylum Chlorophyta; class Ulvophyceae; order Bryopsidales; family Ostreobiaceae; genus Ostreobium; species Ostreobium quekettii. The sequence continues at coordinate 40,865 of CAJHUC010000997.1, read as the reverse complement.
TATGTGATCAATGTCATTGTGCGACTGGAAATTTGTGGAAATTGCTGCAAGCCTATGCTGCAGACACTGACAAATCAAAGTTCTGACGTCTGGCATTAAGTGGATTAGGAATTCTCAAGATGCTTGATGAAATGGATTCGTCTTCTCAGTGATTGCGGTGAACCAAACACCAAAGCTGACGTGGATTCTCATGATGATCAATGTACAATTGATTCAAGGCAGCCTAGGTCGAGGTGTGATGTCATTGCTTTCCAATTCTTCTGCCTTAGGCAGGTGTACTTTATGTGGTTCTGTGAGGTCTGACAGCACAATAGGGATGCGACCTGTAGCGCACGGAAACATCAAGAACCTGGTCACGAATTTGGCTATGAAAATTTATACTTTTGCTGCTGATGCGTTGGGTGAGTGCATCAGTCCTTAATTCAATCAAGAAGTATCACTGGGCAAATTTCTGGCATGGCTGTGACGTCACAGTGTTGTATGTGAGCAGTACATTGTAGTGCGGGAAAAGGGCAGACGGAGCCATAGGTGCGAGCGAATATTCCTGCGAATCTTTCAGGTCGCTGCACAGACTCGATTATGATGCTGTGCGTGTGCTAGAAGGACGACGAGGGAGTGAGGCGATAGCCACTTGGGCGTTTCAAGGGGGATATGTGAGGATTAGAAGAGCTTGCTGTCAGTTTTGCAGAAGCATGCTGCAATGTGATACGAATATTAGAGTATGAGGCGTAAGGAGAGTGATAATGATGTGAACTGCCATGTTTGAACGTGACCTGATATAAACTGTATAAGATTGGGTTGTACTACCCTTTCTGACGTGGCTGAGGTATTTGGGGAGTGACTGCCATGCTGTGTTGGGGCCGCAGGCTGCATACTGCTGTGCCCAGTGTCTGAGGGGCTGAACGAACGGACCATAGCCCATGAAGTTGTAAACACTCCATTGGTGTTCTCCTCGCGTGCGACCTGTGCACACAGGCCGCAGAGTGCAGCCCGACCAAATCAGCTTCACAACCAAGAGTTTGAGGTCTCCTGTGCTTGAATTTTGGTAGAGCGCGCCCATTCGAGTGCATGGATTTCCAAGCTATTCTGTGAGAATCGAAGCGGCTTCCAGCGTGTTTTTCATCTAACGCCCGAATTTCCGCGTGAGCCCGGACGTGCAAGACCAGGAGACCAGTTTGAGCTGGGTTTTCCGTGGCGCAATCACTGGCGACGTTTTCTTGAGGGAGCTGTACGACTCCAGATTCGTCTCCTTCAACCAAATCCAATCGAGCCCGAAGGCGGGACAGGCGAAGGCTTGGCGCTTGTGGATTTCCTCCCTGGTGGCTGCTATGTCAGACGTCCACCTTTTGCAACCGCGAATGTCACCTTGTGGCTTTCGCTGGCCAAATATTTTGGTGCTGAGAATCAGATGCAAGGCGCCATGGGGCTAACGGCAACACCACAGCTGAGGCGCTTCTGCATCTGCAAAAAATCTTGTACAGTCCCCACTCTGTCGATCCACCCACAGTGCGCACAGGTGATCTTTGCGTTCATCGACTGTTAATTACGCCATGGCTCTCTGGCGCCCATCGCTCCCTGTTGCGACCTAGCGCCACAGTTTGAACATGGCCAACAGCGGTTCTTTTGTGCAGCTTCACAAGGCCACTCAACATCTCTCACACCAGGAAAAAATGGCCAAACAAAACGTGTTCAAACGTGTACAAAGTTTACGGGTTTGGGTTATGTTGTGTTCTTAGCGTGCAGAACTTTGATGAAATGCGTTTTGCGTCTGTGCTCGCAAAAGTGTTATTTGATCCTTGTTCGCAACACCACTTAATGACCACCGTTTCACTGAGTGGATCACTTATGCATTATGGTTTGCGACTTGTATGCACTTCAAGAATATTGTTTGTATGCAAGGCATTCTGAATTTATGCAAAGAAAAGAAAAATGTGTTTTAGAACTCACGGAAGTATTTCTCATGTGATCGGACTTTTGTGAGCATCAATTTGATTGTTGTGGTAGGTGCCATCCGTTTCAGAGATAAATGTTATGTTTAGGTCGCGCTCACAGCTGAAATATTTCTACATTGCCATTGAGTGTATGGGCACCTTTAGTATATATGTTATAGAGTGGGTTGTATTGTGGCGATGAGTGGGCATATCTGAAGCGCGGCATGGCTGGTTGGTGATGGATGCTGGTCCTTGTCACGTGAAAAGGAAAGTTATGTGGGTGCAAAAAAATTCGAACAGTTCGGTTGCAGGGGTCATTGCCGCCGCCGGCAAGGCTCTTCGTTGTGGGAAGTTTGTTGTGAACAAATATGTAAGCCCTGGCAGTTTGTGTGTGGTGTGGCTTACTTCTGGCCGTGCGCCAACCCGTTGAAGCATCGGCGATCGTGGATTCGCGCTTCCCGTGTGCACTCCAAAGGGGGCTGTTTGAATTGCATCAACGGCATTTCCTTCAAGATCCTTTATTTGCTAGTGTGATTGGCATGGGTTTTGTGCTCTGTAGGGAGAGCGATGCGGAATGAAGAAAACTGTGAGCGACGTTTCAGCACCGTGCGCAAGAATAAAAATTCGTTTCCGGGGCGGAGTGTGTTAGTCCCTCCGTCGTTTCCGTGTGGATCCCTTCTTCTTCCGCTGACAAAGCCAACGCCGGTCATTCAGGGGGTCAGGGCTCTTAGGGTTTAATGTTTCCGGAAACAAGATGGGACCGCACGAAAAGGCAGAGCGACTAATCTCATGCCGCTCCGGGGCGCTCCGGGTTGGGTTCCGAGCGTATCAGATAGACCCGGCGCGTCCGTGGCTGTCAGTGCCGTTCAGACCAGCAGCGTGTCGCTTCGGACGCCATCAGCCTCGGGCCGGAGCATTCGTCAGCCCGTCAGCTCGACACCACATTCCACGTCCTCGCCCACATCCTTCGCATCGGCAAAGACGTGGCCAAGGGGCGAGGGCCATTTGCCGGAAGGTTCCGCGGCGGACATTACTAAAAGGAGGCTGCGCCCTGGGCCTGCCCATTCCCCGACCTCCCAGCCCGCCGCCCGCGACTGGTGGCCCATCGCGGCGCCTTCTGCGGCGGCGCCCTCGCAATGGAGATGGAGGAGGAAAGCGAGGTGAGTGGAGAAAAGGCGCCCCTAAGCCCCTGGCCGCCCAGAATGAACGGACGCTCGCGCCCCCAAGCAGTCCTAGGGTCAGCTGGGCACACGTGGCGTTCTTGGCGCCTGCCTCCCGGTGTGTCGCCACAACCGAAAGAACTATTCGTGGCCGTATACCGATTGATGAGTCGCCGGCGACGGTGTCCTGCACCGATCCTGGCCGGGGTTGGGGGCTGCGGCGCGGGGTACCTCTGGTTTGCATTTGCTTGCGTGGCCGGGACCGGAAAGACCGACCGGGGTGAGGTTCGCCTCAGCCAGCGCGTTGTCGCAACTGGGTGAAGTAGTGCGCCGCACAGCGTTTGTGTCGCGCAAGGATGTGGCTGGGCACCCTTGTGGTCGAAATTCTGTGTTTTGGGGTGGTAGGCGCAAGCCCCGCCTTGAGGCGTCTGGGTGCGACCCACCAGAGCGTCCTGGTCTCCAGATCGGACGTTGAATCGCAGGGCGCGTGTGGCGATGCCTGTCCCGTCTTGCCCAAGGGCCCAATCCCTGGGTGGTGCACTCTCACTTTGACCTGGTCAAGGTTGACTGCCCTGGTGTGGCTTCGCGTTGCCTGGAACGGCGTCTCCGGCGCTTTGGCTGCTGCAATAGCACTGGGCCAACGCGTTACAGAAGCAGCGTATCGCACCACTCTGTTGGCAGCAGTTGGATGGTGTTGGGATGACATCCATTGTTGGGGTGGGAATTACAGGGGATCGCTCCAACCCACAACAGGCACACGATCTCGTTGCGGCCCAAGTTTGAACAGAAAGTTGATGTCCCACGATGATCGGTGATCCCGATCGCTTTCCACAACGAAGGGCAAGGGGTCGCCAGAAGGGGAATTGGAGGCGGGAAGGGGTGGGGGTGGTGGAGGTTGGGGACACAACTCAGCTTTGAGGATGAACACCTTATGGGAGAACCACCTGTTAATTGCCCCCAGCATTGTCTCGCAGAGGAAGCGAAATTTTTTGCCTGCTTCGGCAACTGCGATCAAACTTGATGTGTGATCACAGCACCTCACTGGCAATGACAGCTTGGCGTTGGTGAACAGGAATGGTCAAGGGGCCAAGGTGCAGTGTACAATGTGAAGATCATGCACTTCTTGGGTGCTCAGCTGGAGAAGCTGGAGGGCCTCGAGGTGCCTGCCACACCACACCAGGCCAGCTTTAAGAAGGAGCTGGAGAAGGGCAGGCGCCTGCTGTACAAGCATGCCAGCCATTTTGATGTCAGGGACTTCTACAGTACCGATGTTGCCCGGGTTGCTGTGGAGCGGATCTGTGAGGGCCTAGGGGAAATTCTGCAGGTGTGGGGTTTGCAAAAAGAGGTGGGCTTGGAAAGTCGAATACCGATGGCGTGTGTGGATGAGGACCGGTACTTTCTTCACAAGCTTCTGAGCTTCGTGCTAAAGGATGTGCCTTGCAGCAATGAGGACCACTGGCCGCACAGCTGGCAGGACATTAAGGCTCGCCATGTGGAGCGCATGAAGCAGGTTCAGGTGCGAAGTCTGATTTGCATTCTGTTGAATTGAAAAGAATTAATATATCATGCAGTTCTGACCAAAATACTGGACCTCAGCTTGAAGTTACCCTCCAGCGCTGGCAGATGAAATACTGAGGTACTGATTGAAGTGCGAAAGCACAGAAGGATACTAACAAGGTACTGAAGTGCTGGCTGAAGTACTGTGAAGTAGAGACTGAGGATGCTGCCCTTGCAATTTCAACGTTATGATGTTGGGGATGAAGTTTCATTAATAGCATGTCACCCACCGAGTGCTATTTAGCCTCCCAACTGCACGAGAACATCATGACCTAGTGCTGTATAATGTTCAACCCTTGCGCATCAAAAGATTTTAATGTTAGGCTTTTTGCTCCGCATTTTTTTCCAGCGCGTTGTTTATTTTCGTTAATGTTGCTCTGCAAAAAATTTATTAATTTTGGTCTGTAAAGAAGGGCCAAATGTTACTTTATTATGCGGAAGAGTTTAATAAAATATTGTTGTTGCCATCACTCACATGCACAGCTGTCTACCTCATTTTGTTGAGGCATACAACTAGTCCAAGTCTTCCAATGTGATGGCCATGGTGGTTCCATCCACGTTTTTTCCTCAAAATGGTTGCTCAACCTTCCCTTGCCTTGCACAGGTCATCGCTGACAGTGAGCTCCAGCTGGGGCAGAAGCTGGGTGAAGGTGGCGAGGGCGCAGTATATGCAGCAGTGTGGCAGTCGATGGATGTGGCAGTGAAGATGCCATTATGGAGGGGCGCAATGGCAGGCCAGGGCGAACTGCCCATCGAGGAGTTTGCAGAGTTTTCCAAGGAGATCATCTTTCATGCCAGTGTCAATGACCATCCACAAATTATCAAGCTCCTGGCCGCCACCTCCTCGGGGGGATTGGTGCTGGAAAGGGCGAATTGTGACCTGCGCACGCTGTGCTTTGCAAACAAGGGGCTACCGTGGAGGTCCAAGGCCAGAATGCTCCGCCAGGGGAGCATGGCGCTTGCATACTTGCACTCCATGGGCCGGGTACACCAGGACGTCAAGCCGGAGAACTTCCTCATGGTCGGCACCAAACCTGAGAATTGCGTGCTCAAGATCAGCGACTTCGGACTGGCAGTCTTGGCAACAGCGTCCAGGAGCAAGACGGTGAGGATCGGTGGAGGCACGCTGCACTACATGGCCCCTGAGATCTACCAAGGGGTACCCAACACCTGTGAGTCGGATGTGTACAGCTTCGGGGTGCTGTGCTATGAGGTCATCAGTGGGCAGTGGGCATATGGTGGGCAGCAAGTCAACCAGTATACAATAATGAAGATGAAGTTGGACGGGGAGCCACCATGCCAGGTGCGGGACCAGGATTGTCCCCCGGCAGCGCTGGAGCTCATAAGGTCGTGCTGCGCCACTGACCCAAAGGACAGACCAACGATGGAGGAGGTCAAGAACGCACTGATGGGTCTGCCTGAGGAGTGGTTGTTTGAGGAGCCCATTGCCAGACAGGTGAGAAATGTTCACTGCAGTGCTGTGCACACCAGTAAGGTTCTGGATCATTTGTCCGAGTCGAGGTATATTTATTAGCACGGCTGCACGTTTGAATCACGTGGAAGTGCTGGATATTGTAAGGTTGCCATGTAAACTGTCTTGAACTAGATCAGACTGACAGGACTAAAGAGCGAACTGTAACTGTAATTTAATGGATTGTCAATAGATTGTTGCAATGTTTAATTGAGCATTGTCAATAGAGTCAAATAGATTACTTTCATAAACAGTGTTGTTTGTGCCATTCTGGCCAGCAATGGCTCTGCAGCCTGCATTGGTGCCATTTCAGCTCGGCTACTTATTTTTTCCACCAGTTTACTCCAATTCTATTTGGATGCTGTTGTGGGACGCCTTGATAGCGGTCGATGAATTTCCAGTGTTGTTACCATGTTCTGATAGTAGCTGGGGGTGCGGGGTGCAGTGCGGGATACCTCCCCCCGCACATGCCCAGAGTACCTGAGCGAATGGATCCGACCTGCAATGAGGCTTGTCTCATCTAGCGCGTTGTCACAAATGGGTAACGTCATGCATCGCAGAATGTGCGTGTTGCACAAGGATATGGCTGGGCATCCTGGTGGTCGGATGTCTATGGGTTGGGTGGTTGGGATGAGCCCCTGTTTGGGGCAGGGTGTGACCCATGGGAGTCTCCTGCCCTCCAGATCGCACATTGAATCGCACGGGGCTTATGGGCCCACTGGACTTGCTCCCCCCCCCCCAAGTGGGCAGCCCCTTGGTGGTGGACTGCGACCAAGACCTTGATCAACCTGGACTCTGATTTTTGGTCCACCTTGATTGCCCCTGATCTTGGCCTGATGTTGCCTGGACAGCCTCCTGGGCAGTTTGGGTGTTGGTAAAGATTTGGCCATTGTGTACAGATTCTGTACATGGTTACTGCCAATAGTGTGCTGCAATACGTTGCTTCTATACTACAGAAGCGACGTATTGCAGCACACTATTGGCAGTAACCGGATGGCACTGGAAGACAACCAGACTTCTTATTTGCAGCATAAATAGGTGTAAAACTGCATAGGAATGGACCCTACATAATAGAAACTGTACACAAAGACTTGCGGAGTATGGGGAGTAGCAGCCAGGCATGCTGGACTGGGCAGAAATCGACCTTTTGTTTGACGACGTCTTTGCCCTTGCCAAGGCCACGATGGACGCTGCTTTGGGGGGAGTCGAGTGGGCAGAGAACTAATCGTTGTTTGGAGTATCATCACGGAACCTGGATTTGTCAGCAATCCACAAAAATGCTTAAACATGGCTAAAAGAGTGGCCGTTTGTCTATTTATGTGGCTTTATGCCTAAAAATGCAAACGCACTTGCAAACGAAAACTTGGTGTTGTAAATGTAAATAACAAGCCTGAGGACAATCAACACATTTGTGGCATGGGGATCACCATGATTTGGCACTCTGCATTGGCGCTCAATATCGCTCACACCTCAAATACGGAATAGGAGGCGGTGCCACTGTGTGCCTGGATATCATGATCACCCATCTTGAGCAGAAAGCAAGTGTCAATCAGAGGTAGACTGGAAAGGGGGAGGATGGCACATCACAGCAGTGGGAACGAACAACAGGTCGTGGGGGAACACCTGTGGTGATTGTGAACTGCACCCAACAGCGCCTCGCAGACAAAGGGGCAGTGTTTTACCCTGTGTTGGAAGGTAATGTGTGATCGCAGCACCTCAGAGAGGCAATGACAGCATGGCATGGTGAACAGGAACGGTCAAGGGGCCAAGATGCATTGTACAATGTGAAGATCATGTGCTTCTTGGATGCTCAGCTGGAGAAGCTGGAGGGCTTCAAGGCGCCTGCCACCACGCAGCAGGCTGGCTTCGAGGAGGAGCTGGGGAAGGGCAAGCGCCTGCTGAAAAGGCATGCTGACCATTTTGACATAAGGGACTTCTACAGGACCAGTGACGCCTGCCATGCTGTGCAGGAGATCTGTAGGTGCCTCAAGGACATGCTGCAGGTGTGGGGTTTGCAGGGAGAGGTGAGCTTGCAAGACACGATACCAATGAAGGATGTGGAAGATGACGAGGAGCTCCTTCACAAGCTTCTGAACTTCATGCTAAAGGATGTGCCTTGCAGCATTGAGGAGACATTGATGGAGCGCTGGAAGGACATTAAGGATCGTCATGCAGAGATGATGAAGTTGGTGGAGGTATGCAGTCCGTTAGATTGTGTTTGCTGAGTGTGACAAATCGGTGACTGAAGTACAGTTTCATTATACGCCAATGATGCTGAAGTGCTGACTGAAGTGCTCGCAAACAATGATTGAAGTAACCAGTACTGCTCTTGCACCTTCAAGGTGATGGCCATGGCCATAATTCCAGCAACACTGTCCAATAACTTTGTACCGCACCTCCACTCGCAGGTGCAGTTCATAGATCAAGGCGAGCTCCAGCTGAACGAAGAGCTTGGTGAGGGCAGCCAGGGCATGGTGTATGCAGCAACGTGGCAGTCATGCGATGTGGCTGTGAAGAAACCCAACAGGAGGGGAGACACGGGGGAGGAAAGCGACCTGCCCATCCTGCAATTCGCCTTGTACCTGAGGGAGATCCTTTTTCATGACAGCATCAATGGCCACCCCCAAATCGTCAAGCTCCTGGCCGTCACCTTCTCAGGTTGGATTGTGCTGGAAAAGGCGAACTGTGACCTGAGCACACTTTGCTTTGCTGGTGAGGGGCTTTCCTGGAGGTCCAAGGTCAGGTTGCTGCACGAGGGGGCTGCAGCCCTGGCCTACTTGCTCTCTAAGGGCCGGGTGCATCAGAACGTCAAGCTGCAGAACTTTCTCGTGTTTGGCACTGACCCAGAAACCTGCCATCTGAAGATCAGTGACTTTGAGCTCACAGTTGAGCAGACAGCATCCACAAGCAAGATGGTGAGGATCGGTGACGGCACGCTGCAGTACACCCCCCCTGAGTTCTACGAAGGGAAGCCCAACAGCTCCATGTCAGACGTGTACAGATTCGGAGTGCTGTGCTATGAGGTCATCAGCGAGCAGAAGTCTTACGGTGGGGAGGGAGCCAACCATTTTGCAATCATGACGAAGAAGCTCGCTGGGGAGGCACCATGCCAGGTACGAGACGAGGACTGTCCCCCAGCAGCGCTGGAGCTCATGAGGAGGTGTTGCAACTCTGTTCCAGAGGCTAGGCCAACGATGGAGCAGGTCAAGAACGCACTGATGCAGCTGCCTGAGGAATGGGTGTTTGGGAAGCACACAGCTGGCAAGGTGAGAAATTTTCACAGCAATGCTCTGCGCACCAGCAGGAGTCAGGTCAATTTGTACAACCCGAGCACTATTTAATAGTTCCATGTTTGAATCACCACTCCAGGTCTATTCAATGTTTCCACGTTTGAATCGCACTGAAGTGCTGGAAATTGTGGGCTTACTGCAGTGTAGCCCCTGTTGAAACTAGACCGGTGTGATAGGTTTGGTACCTAAGCTGTAGTATAGTATGTCGGCAATGTTAATTGAATCACATTGAAGTGCTGAAGATTGTGAGTTAATTTCAGTTTAACCCCCTGTGCAAATATACCATGCTGTTAGGATTCGTACTTACGCTGCAATGCAGTATATTCGTACAATGCTTATTGAGCATTTTCATTGTATTCTAATAGATAGCTTACCTGAACAGTGGTGTTGGTGCCGTTCTGGCCAGCAATGTCTCAGCAGCCTACATGGGTGCCATCTCAGCCCGGCTGCTTACTTTTTCCAACAGTTTACTCCAATTTTATGTGGATGCTGATTTTTGGGACACTTTCATGGCGATGGATGAATTGGTGGCAGTGTTGTCCTGTTCCAATCGCGGCCGGGGCTGGGGGGTGCAGCTCGGGTCCCTCCCCATCGCGCATGGCCGAATTGCCTGAGCAAACTCCGACCTGCCATGAGGCTTGCCTTGCTTATCGCGTTGTCACAGCCAGGGGTAAGGCTGTGTGTCACACAAGGATATGGCTGGGAATCCTGGTGGTCAGAGTTCTATGTGTTGGGTGATTCGGATGAGGCTCCCTCCGGGGCATCAGGGCATGACCCACAGGAATCTGCTGCCCTCCATATCGGACAGTGGATCTCAACGGGCTTGTGGGCCACTGGCCTTGGTTTCCCCCCAGGAGGGCAGCTCCTTGGTGGTGGACTTTAACCAAGACCTCAGTCAAACTGGAATTTGATTTTTGGTCACCCTTGATTGCCCCAGATCCTGGCCTGAAGTTGCCTGGACGGCCTCCTGAGTGCTTTGGGTGCTGGCACAGATCTTGGCCAATGCCCACAGAAACAATGTGTTGCAGCACACTTTTGGCAGTAACTGGATGGCATTGGAGGACAGCCACCAAGCACATCTGTGGCATGGGGATCACCATGATCTGGCACTTCACATTGGTACTCAGTATTGCCCACACCCCAACTTCGGATAGGAGGTGATGTTCCCGAGTGACTGGCGATCATGATCACTCATCCTAAGCAGACAACAGTTAACCAAAGGTAGATTGGAAAGGGGGAGGGTGGCACGTCATAGCATTGGGAAAGAAAAACAGGTCATGGGGGAACACCTGCTGTGATTGTGAACTGCACCCAACATCGTCTCACAGACAAAGGGGAGCCTTGTGTTTGATCACAGCACAGCGCAGGCAGTGACAGCTTGGCATTGTGAACAGGAACGGTCAAGGGGCCAAGACGCATTGTACAATGTGAAGATCATGTGCTTCTTGGATGCTCAGCTGGAGAAGCTGGAGGGCTTCAAGGCACCTGCCACACCGCAGCTGGCAAGCTTTGAGGAGGAGCTGGAGAAGGGCAAGTGCCTGTTGGACAAACATGCTGACCCTTTTGACATCAGGGACTTCTGCAAGACCAGTGATGCCCGCCATGCTGTGCAGGAGATCTGCAGGCATCTGAAGGATGCACTGCAGGAGTGGGGTTTGCAGGGAGAGGTGAGCTTGCAAGACAAGATACCGATGAGTGACGTGGAAGATGACCAGGAGCTCCTTCACAAGTGTCTAAACTTCGTGCTAAAGGATGTGCCTTGTAGCATTGAGGAGACATTGATGAAGCGCTGGAAGGACGTTAAGGCTTGTCATGTGGAGAGCATGAAGCAGGTCAAGGTGCGAAGACCGATTTGCATTTTGCTGAATTAACAAAAAGTGATTTGTCATTCAGGTCTGACCAAAACACTGAACCACATTGAAGTTACCATGCAGTACTGATGGATGAAACACTGCAGTGCTGATTGAAGTGCAAAGGCACAGAAGGATGCTGACAAGGTATTCAACTGCTGACTAAAATGCTGAAGTGCTGACTGAAGCATTGTGAAGTGGCGACTGCCCTCGGAACTCCAACGTGATGGGGATGAAATTTCATCACTTGTGTGCGTCATCCACTTAGTGCTATGCTGCCTCCCAACAGCACAAGATCATCATGACCACTGTTTGTCCTAGCAATCGCCATCACTCCTATGCACAGCGGCCTGCCTCATCGTTGAGGCCTCCAAATAGTCCAAGTCTTCAAGGTGATGGCCATGGATCCATCCACAATTTTTTCTTCAGAATGTTTGCTCAAGCTTCCCTTGCCTTTTGCACAGGTCATCGATGAAGGTGAGCTACAGATTGGACGGCGGCTAGGTGAAGGGGGCTGTGGTGCAGCATATTCAGCAGTGTGGCAGTCGATCGATGTGGCAGTAAAGAAGCCAGTCTGGAGGACCCCAAGGGCAGGGCGGCATGAACTTCCCATTATGGATTTCGCCGAGTTCTCCAAGGAGGTCATCTTTCATGCCAGCCTGAACGACCATCCACAAATTGTCAAACTCCTGGGTGCCACCACCTCGGGGGGAATGGTGCTGGAAAAGGCAAACTGTGACCTGCGCACACTGTGCTTTGCCAACAAGGGACTACCCTGGAGGTCCAAGGTGAGGCTGCTACGTGAGGGAAGCACGGCCCTGGCTTACTTGCACTCCAAGGGTTGCATGCACCAGGACATCAAGCTGCAGAACTTCCTCATATTCGGCACCGACCCTGAGACTTGTTCTCTCAAGATCAGCGACTTTGGGCGGGACGTCATGGAGATAACATCCACGATCACCAAGGTAGTGGGGATGAATGATGGCACACTGCAGTACGCTGCCCCTGAGGTCTACGAAAGCAAGCCCACCACTTCAAAGTCAGATGTGTATGGATTCGGAGTGCTGTGCTATGAGGTAGTCAGTGGTCAGAAGGCTTACGGTGGGGAGGGATCCAACCTCTGTGTGATCGTGAAGAGGAAGTTTGATGGGGAGCCGCCGTGCCAGGTGCAGGACAGGGACTGTCCCCTGGCGGCGCTGGAGCTCATGAGGTCATGCTGCGCCATTGACCCAATGGCCAGGCCAACGATGGAGGAGGTCAAGAACAGCCTCCGGCAGCTGCCCGATGATTGGACGTTTGGGGAGCACAGTGGCAGCAAGGTGACAGCTTTTTTCATTGCAGTATTGTGCACAGTTGGATGCCAGATTTCTGGGCTTGGCTTGAATCTATTGAATCGCCAGAAAGTTGTGAAGCAGTGGTTCAAGCCCATTGAAAATGGACAGACTATGAATCTTGGTATGTTACTACTATACTGTGGTAATCTAATGTGAGTTAAGTACTTGCAAATATGTACTAACAATATCTAGTTCATCAACAGCATGTTTCAGTCACTAATCCACCAGTGAAAACTGGATTGCTCACAATAGCGTCAACTCAACTAAGTGCCTGTTTCTTCCATCCGTTGTGTCTAATCTTCTATTGTTGCACCTAAAACCCAGGCATTATGCTGGCAACTGCAGCTGTAGCTGCATGAAAAACACTCGAACAAATTGCAAAATTTTGCAGAATACAGCACATATTTGTCTTGCCGACTGGCAGGTAAGTAATGTCATCTTCAGCTTTCTATACCCCTTGCCTTGGCACATGTTGTAATGAGCTAATACCCTGTTCAGTAGACAAGCAGTACATTGCTCGAAGCTGTTGTGTATGTGCAGCCATGTAGCTGACACTTGATACCTGGAAAAGATGCCAAAGAGCATCATGGACTTGGCTGAAAAGCCACTTGATTTGTCACATCGATTTACTTCTTGATGTCTTTGCCAAGTGGCAGGTCGCATGGTGTCAGACACACACTGCTTCCACCAGTGCGATGGCAGAAATGCATGCTCAAATATTCATAAGCATCTGCCTGCATTCAGACACTTTTTGAGCTTCTGAGTTGTAGGACCTCTCTTCATGGTGTCGATGCGGGGTGTGTAGTGATGTGGAATGAAACAGACTGGTGAAGCGAATTCATGGCAAGCAGCGAGATAGGTCAGCAGATTGACATGGTGACCGCGCTCCTGACCAGAGCCAACATTAAGGGCAATGGAGATTTGTGGAGCATGCATATAGGCTGCGAAATTTGTTGGTTGATTGGAGCCACACAATTACCATTCCTTCGGCCCCAAGACAAAGAAAAGTATTCTTTATTCTCAGCTTCCACATCTTTACACAGATGAAGTCAAGTTTTCAAAAAGGCACTGATCAGGGAAGACGAGGTGCCAAAACCCCGACGAGCTGCTCAAAACCCTAGAAAAGTTCTCTCACTTGCCATTTTCTATATCAAGCAAAAGTGTCTTGGGGGGAAAGAAACCAACGATCGATGGGGATCGACGCCGATCGCCGATCCGGCTTTGCAGGCCCATTTTGATGACCCCTACCCCATTAGAGGACAGGGCCTACCTTCAGACTGTCCTCCACCTGGTGTGTTTGCACCTGGATGTTCAAGAGATGAGCGCATTGGACCATTGAGGAGGTGCTGGATATGTTGAATTGACTTACAATTTTTTACAGTCAATGCTCTTTCCTTGTTTCCATGGTGACAGGTTCAGCACGGGAAGCTGCCACAGGCCAGTGTACTGACGTACAACCAGGGCATGATGGGTTTCCTGGAGGAGCAGCTGACGAGGGCCAGGGCCATCAAGGAGCGTCTTGGTGTCCCCGGCCATCTGGCAGTGCCAGCTGACCAAGTTGCAGATCAATTGAACACGTATGACCACGAGATTGAGAAGGGTGACAGGCTGCTGAAAAAGCACCAGCACTTTGAACTCAACAAGTTCTACAGGTGAAATGAACAAACTTCAGTGCTCGCCAAGACTAGCTCATTGAGTGCATTTGTCATCCTTGTTTAAAGTGCTGAACTATTAGAACCGTTTCTTGTGTGTTGGGTAAGCTGTGTTAAAGAACCAAACTGTGCAATCCTGGCTATGCATTTAGTGTCATTTTCACTGGGCCAGACATTTCACCAGTGCCGTGCAAGTCAATAATATGCCGGGCGAACATTCTGGATGGGGTTATGTTCTTCATCGCCTGGTAGCCGTGGTGCCAGTAGTTCATCATGTCCTTGCCGGTGTGGCAAAACCTGTTGAAATTTCCGCAGGATCGAGCAAGCTCGGCGAGCTGTGCAAGACATCTGTCGCACGCTCCTGGGCTGCCTTGGGAGGTTGGGCGTGAAAACGTCTGGGACCAGCACAGATCTGAAGCGTTACATACCTCAAAAACTGGTGGATGGGGACAAGCAGCACATGTACATGCTCCTGGCCTACGTGCTCAAGGGCCAGACTCTATCCCCAGAGCTGAGGCAGAACTGGGAGGAGGTGAAAGCTGACCATGAGAAGGCGCTGAAGGGCCTGCAGGCGAGGCATCTAAATATTGCATCCCTTAAGCTGCTGGTGTGGCCCGAGCCCTGAAACCAAATTGTCATTTCAACAGGATCAGCAGGCTCCACATGGCCTCAGTTGCCGCGGAGCTCGGTTAATGTAATCAAACCGGATTTCAACAACAGGATCAGCAATAAAGACAGCACCCTCAACACAGTTTTGCTATGTTTCTGTGTAATTATAATATTTCCGCAATATTGGTGCATTCAATATGCTCAATACCGTAGTGTTTTAAACCCTTCCGCATCGTAACTAAACGCTGGGCCCTTTTTTGCGGAGTCGATGAACAAAAAGTAGCGGTGCCAGAGGGAAACGCGGAGCAGCCGAATTTATTAACGCTCGCGGCGCGGCTTCGGGACGGGCTTGGCCCCGGCACCCGGTAGGCCACTGGACGATCGATCGGCAGGTAGGCAGGCGCCCGCTGCTTGCCATCCTGGCGGCTGGGGCGTCGAACCTGGGGAAGCGATCGCAGGGGAGCGTGGGCGCTGACGCCGAAGGTGCCAACACGGAATGGCACAGGCGGGGAGTGGGGGAGGTCGGCGGGCGCGCGCGCGTTGACCAACGGCCGGCCGGGGGGGGGGGCGCGGCGCCCGGGGGCCCCGCCTTGGGAGCCGCCCGGGGCCAGGAGCACGGGGAGAGGGGTGAGCTGGACGGACGAGGCAAGGGGGGCCGGGGGGCTTATTCAGCGGGCACAAGTTCATGGCAAGGGACCAGGATTCGCGGACCAGCTTCGCGGGGGGCGCGATCGATCCCCACAGCCGGGGGGTTGGTGTCGCACGGTGCATGCACGTAGGAGGCTGGGGACTGGTCCGTTGCCCCTGAAACTTGGGATACAGCCTCTAGAGCCCCCTCGGAGCCCGCGCGACATGATGCGGAGCAACAAAGAAAATAACGTAACGGTCCGGGACGAAAATGCGGAGCAAAAACGTAACGGTCGAGATGGACCGATGCGGAAGGGTTGAGTATCCTATGGTACATTGTTTGCAGCACTTGTCAAACATTGTTTCGTATATTCATGTGCAGTGCCATACTTTTGCTTTTGTGATGCGGTGTGTTTAGTGCTGAGTTTAGAGTAGAGTTTCATGTGAACTTTTGCAGGTGATCGACGACGAGGAGCTCCAGATCGGGGAGAAGATCGCTAAGGGCGGCTACGGCAGGGTGTACCAGGCAGAGTGGCAGGGCAAGCCAGTGGCCATCAAGGACGTCGCACAGCTCGACCATGAGCTCAGCCTCGAGGACGTCGTGCCAGTCCGCCGCGAGCTCAGCCTCGAGGACTTTGCTGCCTTCTTCAAGGAGGCCTCCATCCAGGCATCCCTAACCTTCGATCACGTCACCCCGCTCTATGCAATCACCAAGTCTGGCAGGATGGTCATGGAGCTGGCCAGCTGCGACCTGACCTCCCTGAGCCAGCAAGGGCAGCTGCCATGGCCCGCAAAGCGCCGCATCCTGCACGAGGCAGCCCTGGGTCTAAAGCACCTGCACTCGCGCTCCCCCCCGCTTATCCACCGAGACGTTAAAAGCTCAAATTTCCTGATTTTCGGGAACGATCCAGACACGTGGACTGTGAAGGTCACGGACTTTGGCCTGACGGGGGAGTGCACCAAGAGTGTGAACCAGACAGTGCGTGGCGAAATGGGCACGCTGGAGTGGATGGCCCCTGAAGTGTACATCAAGAAGCCACTGACGCTCGCGTCGGACGTGTTCAGCCTGGGGGTGGTGATGTACGAGGTCATCACAGGGCGGCACCCGTACGGAGTGCAGGGCCGTGACGCCAAGGCGGTAGAGGTGGCGGTGATGCATGACAAGCTGTTGGGAAAGGAGCCCGCGGAGGTGCAGGAAGGGCAGTGCCCACAAGAGATGCTGGACCTGATGCAGAGGTGCATCGTGTGCGATGTAGAAACCAGGCCCACCATTGACGAGATATGCGAAGCATTGGCGTGCATGGGCTGATTGTCCGCAGATTCGTGAATGGATTCAAATTCAATTTGGCTCAATTCAATGGGGTTGCGTTTCCTGAAGTACGCCAATGCACTGCCGTTGCACCATTGATACGATTCCGGGTTACCATTCCTGGTGAGGGGCAGTCGTGTCATAACACATGTCATGTCCTGAGTTAGAACATTCTAGAAGCCTTTGCGCTGTGCAGGACCTGACTTACAGGTCTGCGGGTGTAACGCAGTGACCCCTGTTTAGGAATGGCACCAAGCACTTTTCCAGGTGAACTGAGAATGCAGCAATGCAATGCGCAGCTGTGGGTGAAGCAGGAATTGAGGTTACGACTTTAGTGCAGCAGTATCGCTTGGCAAGGTGCGAGCAAAGCTTGGCCTACTGCGAATTTCCCAGTGGACTGACAGGCACCGCAGATCGTTCCCTGTCGAGAGTCTTGAGGCACCTCAAGCACAGGAGAGGCTGGATGGCCTAGCTCGGAATCCAAGCGCGATGCTTAGCTGAACGAAACTGTGCAACGCTGATTGTGCACACAAGAAACTTGATACACATTACACCGCTCGCAAGCCACATCAAGCTCTCAATATATTGAGGGGTTTACCAACATATGGTGTGACAATGACTGTTCTTGCCTGCAACAATCAGATGCCGGGTTGACACAAAACGAGTGTTCTGGGAACAAATTTATCAATTCCAGAATATGCATCGTGTTCTAAAGAGTACAACTACAGTACCCAGGACTTGCTGCTCCCGCTCGCCACGGACAAGCCGCAAATGCGGTCAGCGTGCTCAGCACCTCAGACAAACAATTTTTGCCCCAGGCTGGTAGAAATCCGCAAAGCGGACGCTCCTATGCTGTACATGCATGGCCCAATTTGCAGTTCGTTCAGGACAAAGCTGCCATCCAAGCGCCATCCACTGATGCAAGCTGAAGTATGCTCCTCCATCTTAACGCTGAAACGAAACTGCTTCCAAACTGTGCTCTCAAATCTTGCTGACCAGCTGCCCAGTCCGCAGGCTTCCGCAAAAAGCACTTGGCGATATCTGTCATGGTGGCACTGACCGTCCATGGCACAACACTTGCCCATCAGCTCACCCAGCTCCTCTGGGTGGTGGTGCACTTCAACGCGGCAGGACGGCTCTCCACTCAACTTCATTCCCACCGCCACATGCACCATCATGCCACATCATACAATGGCGACCTTCTCACCGATGTGTGCATGATGAGGCCGAAGCTGATGACCTCCATCCCGTGGGGGGGATGCTTGTCGTCTTACAGCTCCGAAGCCAGCCACAAGGAGGTGTGCTTGCCGCCCCTCACGCTCTTCATATTCCAATCATACGCCTCGTTTTTGAGCCTGGACTTAGCGAGGTCGATGTCGTAGGTTCCACCACTTGTCTTGTCATACAGGCATCTCTTGATTCACGCTGCCGTGATCAAATGAGGGGCTCCTGTTGTGCACATATTCGAACCAAGCAGCCGCTTGTCACGACAAGTCCAGCATCGTTGGCTAGGTGCTAAATTTGCGGTTAGTCATTGAGCCACGTAACCCAACGATTGGCTCATGGCCAATATGTGGCGACTAAATGGATGCCACAACAACATAGACCAGTCAGAGATGACATGGACCACAACTAGGATTTTGTTAAATTTGCCGTTAGTCAAGAAGCCATGTCACCCAATGACTGGCTCATGACTAGCACATGGCGACTGATTGGGCGTCACAACACCATAGACCAGTCAGCATTGATATGGGCAACCGCACAGCATTGCTAGAAAAGCGAGAAAAGCATGCTGATAGACTTGCTTCGATCTAAGAAAGTGGCAAGGCATGTAGAAGGCGTCATACAAAAAGGCAGAGTGAAAGACAGGGTTGGAGTATGCAGCTATAATTCAAGGCACTGGCCAAATCAATTTGCAAATAAGATACGGAGGCAGAAATAAAGTTTGCACCACTTGCCCTATGAAATTGGGCATTTATGAGACCGCCAGAGTTGTGAAAACACAAAAATTGGGGAAAACACTGTAAAGATCTGGCCAAAACATGGCACGTTTTGCTGCAGAAATAGCGGACAGTCGGGAAATAGTTTTAGGTAAACACTGGTCGGGAATGTGGATATTATGCTGCCAAAACTCTGTCAGAGTGTGCAGCTAATTGATAGGAGTTGAATGGAAAAAACTGAGACTGATTTGGATAAAAATTGAGAAAGGTATGGACCAGAATTAGCGTTGTGATGGTGGCTGCCATCAGGCCGTCAATATGGCCATGATATATGATCGTTTACATTAGAATGCACGCTGCTCTCAAAACCAGCGCATTGGGATTAGCCAAGCAGTTGCAAAGTGACTGTTGGACCCCACGTTTTCAAAGGGTTGTTGTCATGGGCGCTTGGACAAAACTAGAAAATTGGCTCATCATGTGTAAATCTATACTTTAGGCCGTTTTTAGGAGCTGACAAGAAGCGAGGAATGTGCAGTAAAGTTCCCGTCGCGCTGACCTGATGAGTAGTGCTTGAATTATGGCAGTAACACGTTGGGATTATGGAGGGTCTTTTGAGTGAAATGGGACACCTCCATTTCCAGTGGTTTGGTGTCCAGTCGGTGCAAGTTGGGACCATCGATCAGCCATAATTGAGAATGGTGGTTGTAGTGAAAGAGTGAGACGTCAGAAGGAAAAATGGTACAGTTGTTTGGCGTACAATTCCTTGCAACTCATGCAGTGTGACTATCTGCCTCTGCCCGTGCATTCCATAGTTCCCAATGTACTGGGGAACTGTGGGACGCACCAAGGGACCCTGCATCCCGTATGGGAGGCGCGGGGCTGGGCCCCGAAGGCCCCGGGTGTTTATGCTTGTGCGTGAGCTCTGTCGGGACAGCCCGAGCAGGCCGAGCATGGCGCGGTAGTCAGGACCCCGAGACCCTTCGAACGGCGGCAGAAAACAAAGGGGCTGGAACCAACCTTGTGCATCCATTGAAATGGCTGTCTTTGGCGGAGAGGAAGACATGGGTGCGAACGCCGGGGAATGGACGCCCCGTTTGGACGTGCCAAGCTGATGGGAACAGCGTCCTCTTTAGAATGCCGTGGCTGGCTTTGTTGGTGCGCCTGCTATGTGGACTAAGCCAAATGGAGAGGGACTTCCGTCCCCATGGGCAAGGCTGGCGTTCCTACATACCTAGCGGTGGCATTTGCGGCGAACTGGGCGACCATTGTGCCTTCGATTGGAGGCATATGTTCTGGCCGCCGTCTCCACGCCCAGGTGGGCGTTTGCCCTGCGCCAAAACATCAGGCGAGGGTCGAAGGGGACTGTGGCCTTTGGTCACCTCTCCGAGAATGCGCCTGGCTTGCCGCGGAGGGTGATCGAGCAGCGAAGATGCCACGCCCTTTTGCTTGGAAGTTGGAGGGCCCGCCGACCTTCATGGCTGAGGGCGCAGGAAGCATGCTGGTGAGCTACATTCTGCGCTCATGGGAGCTGCGATGGGAAATGCTGGCCGCATCCAAAACGAAAGTTTGGATCAGCGTGAACGGCGAGATGCCCCTCAAAGTTTATACCGAGGGGGCTTGGTTTTCGGACGGGTTGAGTGCTCACGAGGAGCTGGATTCCCAGGCGAGTGAGCGAGAGGCTTTGCGCACTCAACTGCCTGCTGATTGGAAGGCGCTTTATAAGGAAAAAGTCAGCAAGCGGGTTCAGGACGGAGAAACCGAGCGGAGTGCCCATTGGTTCGAGGCGTGGGCGCTAGGAGATGCATGGCAGTGACACGAAGACGATCCTAAGTTCTATGGAGACGAAACCTGCCCGACCTGCACCACGGATGGCAGGTGCGGGCTATGCGCCTTTGCGTACGGACGTGGGCGCTCCGCAGTGGAGGAGGTGACCACCGGATGGCGCTGGGTGCCCGCCGAGGATGTCGCAGCATGGGGTTCCCATGAGTGGGAGCTCCGCCAACTCGCAAGGGCCGGCCTCCTTGATACGGCAGAAGACCCGGAGCTGTTGCCACAGGACGGAGCGGTAGGCGAGCTAGGAGTGGCGGAAGCAGGAGGCGCAGAGGAGGGCGATGCCCCGGAGGGGGGCGGGGTCGAGATGACGGACGTGCAAGAATCGGCAATACATCAAAATGAAGGTTTCTTGGGGCCAGAGCATGACGAAACGAATGACTCAGAAGATGACTACATTGACATCGGGGAAGTTTACATGAAGCAAGAGGAGGAGGTGGAGAATGGATGGCAGACTGTGCATTGAGTCGTGGAGCAAAACTAGGAAGTTGTTTGGAGTTTGTGAGATGCATTCGTGAATAATTGTTCATTGCAATAGTAGTCATGTGCATTTTAAGGATACGGGCTGTGGTTTGATGAATAAGGCTATTATTTATGTGACGCGATGTTAAGGAGGAACAGGGACATGTGAGAATTCTGGGCATTGATGTGTAAGGACCAAATTTAGAGAGTATTGCTGAATGGTGGTCCTATTTATATTGTTTGAGTAATTGACAGCTGTGTGAGAAAAGGGAATGGGTTCTGAAGTTGTGAAGGGGCGGACCATGGCAGTACGTTGGTATCTTTCTTTGTTTTGGGCCCAAGGGAAGGGCCATGGTATTGGAGTAGTGCCAAGAACCCTTTGGGGTCCGTGGCAGTGAACGGCGGGAGTATAAATAGGGGGATGCATTGTTGTTGAGATGCAGCACGGACCTCGCTGTTGGATACCGGATTGGTTGACCTTGTAAGCTTGTAACGAAGCTGTTGACCGCTGAACTGGGTCCCTGACCCGTGTGGCTGAAGCCCAAGACCGTCCAGGTCGCTGCGCACCGTGCGCTCGACTTTGGGAACGCGTTGAAGACTGGGTTCTCGTGCGAAGGACCAGACCCTATACAGAATTCTGTGTGACGGGCAGCGCTGCACCTCGAGTGCCGAGCGATTGTTTGTGCTACGTGTCGACGGTCGTTCTGCGCTCTGTGTGAGTGTGTGAAGCAGCTGTGAGCCTGACAAACCCTTGGCGAACGTCGCTGAGGCGTTTGGGCGAGAGTTGGAGACTGGAAAGGTCAAGCCTTTGTCAGTGCTGTTTGTGGCGAGTGCTGCGAACATCGTGGAAACGTTGTCGACGAGCCGGTGACCGTTAGGCGAGCTGAGGAGTGTCGCTGTGAGGCAGAGCGACATGGGAACTTGTGTAGGAGACAGCGCCTTCGTGGTCAAGTCCTGAGAGGCCCAAAATAGAGGCAGAAGGCCATCGAAAGGAGCCGCGAACTGCATTAAAGGAGCTGAGCTGCAGGGAAAGTGAAGCAAGATTAAGTGGCTGGAGGATCAAGTCAACAAGCATTGGATTGCTGCACTGAAGAGTCCTTGAGGACCAGGAAGCAGTGAGGGAATTCAGAAGATCAGGAGTAGGATGAAACATTAGAAGCCCTGGAAGTGACTTTGTATCCAGACGACATTTTGGCCTGTCTTGGTGGTGAACGAGAGGCAGCCAATCAAACGGGAGGGTGCTGCAGTGTGTTGTGGAGTGAGAAAAAAGTGGTGGGAGCTGTGAAAAAACACTTGGTTGTGCTTTTGTGACTATAGTGCTGGTGAATACGGTTCTGCTACCATTTGACATTTCGGTTCACGGTGCACGTTTGGTGAAGAGGATCGCTGCAAGCGTTTATCGGAAATTGGCATCATTGATGCCAAGGGATAACCTCCCTTTGGTGAGGTTGGCAAGAGAGGTCGCTGCCCTGAAGGGGCGCCTTACTTTTCTGTGGGAGGCTGAGCGTGTTCGGAGGAAGCGGGCAGAGAGGGGTGAAAGTGCTTGTACCCTGCCCAGGACATCTTTTGGTTTGCCTTGTGGCCCAATTTGTGGCGCGGGTCAATACCAAGTGGCTTGTGCTCTTTTGGCTGGAATATTTGTCAGTTGTTTCCTGTCCTTAAGTGCTCTCAGCCTTGGTCTCTGGATTGGTTCTCGCCTTTGAAAGGAGAGAGAACACGTGACCGTGACTCAACCGCTGCCTAGTCAGCAGTCACACGTAATGGCCATGCAACACTTTGCTATAAAGCGACAAAAGCATGCCTATGAAATGGGCAGCTGGTGCTGCCCAGCCCTCCTCATGAAGCTCCAAAAAAATGGGTGCACGAAAGTGATATTCGATTGGAAAGAAATAGGCAGATAATGCACACAAACGCTGCCAAAATTCTGTGTAATTTAGTCATCGCGCTGGGAAAACATTGATGATAAGAGAATGAAAGAGTACACGCAGATTTGGAGCAACTACATTTGAAAAAGGTGAATTATACAAGATATACTGCTCAATTTTATCAGAAAATGCAGGAAGTATGGCTGCAAGGCATTGTGGCAATCTTCTCATTGTGTGACATGAATACCAGTGTTTTCAAATGGGAAAATCTGGCCAAATTTGGGTAAATTAGTCATTGTGCTATATTGGGCAACTGATTGGTGTGAAAGGTTGGGACATGAACGGAGCAGCCACAGCCGCCGTGGCAGGCGTTGGGATGCTCTTCTATTCTTTGTGGCATTGGTGTTGCCATTGGGCCTGATGTGAGACACATTTGCTGTCATTATTGGGCTACCGCCAGGCCATCATTGTGGCCATGATGTCTTGCCATTTGTATGGAACATACGTTGCTCTCATAGCCATCGCATCGAATTTAGGCCTGCAGTTGGTAATTGGCTATTTGGGGCCTAACCTCTGTTGACACCGGCGAGGATTCCGTAACAGGTGGTTCCATTCTGAAAGGTTGTGTGGATTTCTGTAGCCGTCTATGCTGACGTCAGCATGGCCCCGCCCGTTTCTGTTAGACAGTTTTTCTCTCTATGGTCCGCTCACGGATTCCGTTGACTGTACGGAATTTTAACGAAGCCAACCAAATTCTGTTGTGGACGGACAGAAGGGGCCACCTCTACCTCCGACTATCAAAGGTTAAAAGGGGGAAGCATATGATGTAGTCGTGGTCCTAAGATATCTAGTAATAGTATTTGGTATTTCTTTCAAGTGTACTGGGTAGGTTAGCCAGACACTGAGGTGTATTGGGCACTCGGATCATTACTGCTGATTGTTTCTTTGCTTCTTGAGGATTTCTTGCACCAAGCCATTGTTGTAGCCAGATAGCTATCTGGTTACAACAATATATCACTATAGTGAGCCTGGATCAGAAGAGGAAATAACAAGTAATTGTTGGTGCTTCCGAAGAGTTACCATAGGGCTGGCTTCAATTCCTTGGGATGGGTACAGATGATGTTGTGACTGGCAGATAAGAGGGAAATTGCGTATGGCATGCTGAATCCTTATGGGTATAGTCTAAAGGTTGCAGCTGCGCCAAGGGGTGGCCAATTAAGACAATCCACGTTGATGTCAAAGGTGCTGCTTTTCTCTCCTTGGGCATAGTTATTGTTTCTTGTATTTGTTCTTTCTATTGGTTCTGCATCTGAGGACAGCCGCTCTCATATATGGGGGGGGGAGCGGTGTTGTGATTTATCTAACTATAAGGCCTTTTGTTGTATTTTCTAGATCACAACATATCGTTGTCAGGACCAAACCTTTGGAAAGAATATGGGTAGGATTCGTTCTCTCTTTGATTCCCAAGGACATAGAGATATTGGTTGGGATATTAGCTTCTACTAGATGTCTTGAATAAGTCTTAGAGTTCTAGGGATTTAGGTGTATTCATTGCTTGACATGGTGTCAAAATGGGCCCATTGAACATTAAACATTAATTTGGTTGTATTTAGCAAATGTGCCAGCTGATTGTAACTACCTTGTTCCAGCTGCCTCGCTCCCCACCTCCAGCGGTCCTTGGTGCGCCCCATGGGCGCCACCCCTTGGGGGTGGGTCGCGGTACTGCACCACATTTAGTGGGATATGCAACATTCAATCCCGTGTTTGTAGGCAGCCCAATGATCGAGAGTTGTGCATCTAAAGTACTCGGTACACCAGGCGCTGCTCGCCGAGGGGCCCTCACAATGAGCAGAGGTGACCTGGACTAGCAGCTCGAATACCTCCACGATGGGCATGTGGGAAGCATGAGATGCGATGGTGAGCAGTGCCCTAGCATTCGAGATATTTAATCCAATGATGTGGGCGATACACTAGATTGATGTTTTCCTGGAGCCCATGACTGGCGACAATAACTATGAGTGTGTTTCTATGATGTGATATAGATTATTCTAGTAATGTGAGTGGGAGTGGAGCGCTTTGACTACTGAAATGGAGGCTAAGAAAAGGGGATAGATTTGGACGGTACTGCAACACATTTGTAATATGTAGCATATTTCGAGCAGTGGAAGGATGTGTGAGAAAGAAAAGCATATTAAAGATATTGGGGATATGCCATGGCAATACAATGTTTTTTTCTTTGAGGCTTTGAGAATGGGCATGATATTGGAGTAGTGCCAAAGGCCTTTAGGTTTTGTGGAAATGAACAAAAGTAAAAATACGGGTTTGCAATTTTTGTTGCTGCACCAGCCTAGGGACTACTGTGACCATTGTTGGCAAGCACTTTAAAGACATGCTTCTCAAAAAAAAAGAGCGCTCCGAGCTTGTGCACTGCTGCACTCTTTGGATGGGGATTTGGGTGGAGGTTGCCAAGTGTGAGGCTAAAGGCTATTTCCTAAATGTCATTTCTCAAATTGCCATTGCAGCAAAAGAAGGTACCAGCCCTCGGGGCAGGTAGTGCATGCCATTGCCAATGCTCGACCATTGGTATGACAGAACCGTGCTTTCAATGCGCAGTTTGATAAACAGACTGGCGAAAACATTTGAAGCATTGCGCTACCCTTCAACTACATATATTTGGTTTGCAGGCATCAGAAAATGAACATTCAAGATTCACATCCAGGATCCTAGGACAACACTGGCTTAATTCAAACAAACTAGCCACTTGGCGTAATCCGGACAAATATGTCCCACCCACCGATTGTCATACAATGCTAGCAATAACAGATGCTCAGCCACCAAATAGCAGGCTTGGTTTTTACGCCATAAAAACTGATCGTATTTACGTTTTTACGCGTAAAAATGCGTAAAAATACGTAACTACAACGTAAAAACTGACCGGTGTACATAGTGACTGTACATACAGACTTACGGAGTCCGGAGATTGGCAGCTAGGCGCCCTGGAAGGGGCAGAAAACGAATTTTTGTTAAGCGCCATCATCGCCCTTGCCAAGGCCGAGGCGGACATTGTGCTGTGGGTGCTGGAGTTGGCGGATGACTGACCATTGTACGCAAACTTTCATCGTATAAGCTGGGCGTCCAAGGGAGCCGCAAAAACGTAAAAATAGCCGTAAAAATAGGAACTTTTGCAAATTTACGTTTTTACGCGTAAAAACGTAAACGTAAAAATGTAAACGTAAACGTAAAAACCAAGCCTGCCAAATAGCAAAGGACCGCCTGCACCACTCCCTCAAAGACTACCTGCAAAACTCCATCCCTCTGTCCACCACAACTTCCAGCCCGGGCAGCAGCGCTTCGCGAACCTCTCGTGGACAGCTGACACCACCTTGACCGGGTCAGTGGCTGAAAGGTGGCGCCACAGGCCACCGCTCACTATGGACGTCCCGATCAAGCCACATTCAACGTCAACGGTTCCCTTGCTGCGCACTCTACCCTGCCCCGGGCTCACCAGCGAATGGCTCCTTCCTAACAGGTGACTACTGCTGCACTTGCACGACCGCATGTTCCGTGTCCAGGATCACTGCCCGTGTACTGCCTGGCTCTGCGAGCTGCCTATTGCAGTGCTCGTTTGAAAAGCATTCTGGAAATCGCCTGCAGCCGGAAATCAGCACTCACCCCTCCCGTCGTGGACATTATTGGCCGTTTGGGGCCTGATATCGCCTCCAGCGGCACCCATGGGTATCCTCGCCCCTTCGTCGAGGGGATCCCCGCAAGCGGCATCTCCTGACCATGGGCCTCGAGTCCAGTTTGGAAGCCAGTTCCCTCTGACAAGAAGGCATCGTGGCCCACGTGTGCATGCACTGGTCCGTTGGGCCGTTGTGCTATGTAGATGGGCAGGCCTGTCGGATTGTTCGCAACGTGCCATGCAGAACCTCGTTACTTGGTTGCAAGTCGTTGATAACCGGAGAGATGGTCCCATGGCGGACGTTCCAAGGACCAAACGAAACTTCCATCCACCCTTCCAGCCACGCACACCCCTGCACCCTCCGCCTCACATCTTGCTGCACCGTTCCTGTGGACGGCAAAACCTTACCTACCCTTCGAACCAATCCCCACCCCACGAGACCCCGCCTCCAGCGCCACTTTGGTCTGTTCTGCAGATTATCCGTGCGCCAAGAGGGGTCGCCTTAAGGCTTAAGGCCTTGGTGACTTGAGTCACCAAGCTTGATGAAATTTCTATCGAGCGGACACTGAAACTGACTCGATTTGTGACCCCAGTGGCTGCAGTGCATCTAGTGCATCAGTGTTGAAGTTGGGTGCTGGGGTGCAGCAGTTCTTGCAAAAAGGAATCTTCAGCTCGAGTTGCTGACGAGTGGCACAGCTCACCTTCAGCACGATGGCAGACACAGTGTCATGTGCGGAACTTGATGCCGCATGTTTGTTGATTTCCATGTGTCGGGTGGGTCTGAATGTTGAAGAGGGATGCACAATTGGGGTTCAGGGCATGATCACCGTCGACCAGCAAACAACACCACAGCAGCTCACAGGCTTCAAACTGGCACTTGCACATAGTCAACCAATTCTTGATGCGTAAAGAATTGTCCTTTCTTACCTCAGGTGACGTCATGTCAGCTGCTCTTCTGTGCACCAACACAACACAGAAGTTGAAAATATTTCTGACTTATCTTTGGCGATGGCTGTGTTCTCAGAAGCTGGTAATCCTGCTCATGGCTGAAGTGGCATTAGGTGTCGGATTGACCGTTGTGGGGGGCATCGCAGCGGAGTTGACAACATCACTGGTCAAATGATGGATAAAAATGATGAACGAACTGGTGATACAGAGAACCAGGAGCCAGATGATGAGCCAGCGGCACATGGGCACACTTGCTGACAGCAGCAGTGAAGCCCATACACAGAGTTGGTGGCCAGAACTGGAGCAGAGTCGACCAGTGGCAGTGTGGCCGCAAAGCGCACTGGCTGGTCGGAAGATGCCAGTGTGCGCATTCTTGTGGCTGGCGCAAATATGACATCTTGAATATTTGGAAGGGTTTGTGTCAACTAGGGCTGAAATCGGTGCATGGATACAAAGCATATACCAAGCAGGGGGATGCGCACAACTGTGCATAATGTCCGCGTCGAAGGTCTACCAGGCTGAAGTCGCTCTTGATTTTGCGACAAACCTCGTCTGCGATGATGATACGGTAGAGTCAGCTGTTGAGGCATCATGGCTCGAGGCCATTATCGCAGTCCACACTTTTGCCACTGGTGGTGCTCCCAAAGGTAGCTGGGGAATGGCCTTAGAGAGGCGCGTGGAGGCCCAGATGGTGCAGAAAGGAAGACTTCCGATTCTGCTGCATCTTGTTTGTGGGCCAGATCGAGTGCTGCTGACAGTAGCAGAATCTGAAGTGCGACCAGAGGTGGCAGACACAGGTAAATGCGAGTATTGTGTGGGAGAAAGGCCACAATATGTGATGCAAATTCCCACAGCAGCGAATCTTCACAAATGTATAAAACGCGGCATTTTTTGATGATTGGCCAAGTTGGTTTTTGATGCCTCAACAGCATATAGGGATGCTGCGGATTCCAGTTCTGAGGATGGATCCAGATATGCAACCTACCCTTGAGCTTTACTTACGCATCACAACAGCAAATGTTTGTAAATTGTCCATGCAAATTGTGCGCCCAATTGTGCTTTGCATATTTAAAGACGACAGACGGGTATCAAGCGGAAAAGCAATGTGTAGAGACCGCGAAAGATTCCGAGAGGTATACTAAAAGGGAGCATGTGCATCCAACAGGGGGCAGGACGAAGATGTCTCTTATGTACATGTTGGTTGTGCATTTAGCAAGGAGAGCAGAGTGGTGTCGCGAATAAACAGAAGCAAAATCTGAAAGCAGGACTTGAAGTGAAGTACGGGAAATGAATAGGAGGAAGCTGTGCTGGCCATGGCAACGACGCCATATTCAGACGGCAAGAAATGAAAAGGTTTGGAACATATTGTGAGAAGATTTGAAAGCGCGATTTGCCAGGAATCACTGTGGATATAGAGACGGGCCGATTTCACCTTTCGCGGACAAGGACAAAGTAGCCAAAGAAGAATTCATGCTGAGGCATCAGCGGATGGCGCCATACATCGTGCTATCTTCCCCCACATAGCGCGCCAAGGTAGGTGTTTGCGGGCATCTCAGATCTCTCATATCTCGCTTCACATGTGGTGGCAAAGGTTCCTGCATTGCACAATTGCACATTGCAGAGAATTGACAATTCTCTCAAGATGGCGACGACATAGCACTGAAAATGAATACAGCACAATCACTTCAGCCATTGAGTGAATAATTGGATGCTATTAATGGAAACGGTGGTGCAGAACTCGATGCTTTGATTGGCAATGGATTCCCTTCAAACAAAGCGGTTGTGAAATTGGTGGCCAACTGCGCCAGATATAGGTAAAGCAATTCTATCCCTTGAGTAATCATTAAGCTATGTGACAGTATTCTAAATCTGTAACAGATACTGCAACAACCCTTCAACTTTCCGATACCAAGATACTTTGCACTCTTGGCATTGCTGAATGGGTTAAATAACCGATGCTCACATCCAACTCGTGAACGGGTGTTTCGATGACGTGCATGGCATAATCGATGGCAAACGCTCCAAAACCCTGCAGAGATAAATGCATAAGTGGGCCATTTCAGAACTCCTCAATGCACGCGAGCAAATTGTCGGAATCGTTGTGATAGAAATGGGCGGCGCCCATTGGGCGCGACGTGCGTTCTGCGCCATTGGATGCGCATGCCTATCTTGCGCGACGTTGCTCGTAAGCCCGCATTGCTGCAGAGATACATGATGCCATCGTTCGCTCCCCAAACCTGCTGTCCATGCGCGCAAAGCGCAGGGCAGGCATGGCCTGGATGGAGAGAGTACGCAGGCATGCTGTTTGGCCAATAGAAAGATGTGTACGAACTGTGGTTTTGCTCTTCAACAAAACTTCTTGTGGTGGGCGACTCGCCAGGACGCTGCAAAAGTGGGAAACACAATCACGAGAAAGTTGAGAAGACTACGAAAGCTGGGACGTCACAAAGACGTCACAGGGGCTGGAGTGGGCAGGCCTCAACACACAACAAAGTACTGGAAGACCCAGCCGCTTGAGAACCTGGGCTACCACCGCAACGCCATGGGGAAAGGCTTCCCCAAGGACATTTGAGGCACCCCCAAAACACAGCAAACTACTGGGAGAGTACCCCCCCGTGCAGCCACGGTGCCGGGGATGTTGAGCCCATGAAAGTCATCAAAGGGACACTGCTGAGAGGAGGCTTGGAACACCTCCTAGTACAACACTGGCCTGCACAAGTAGCCATGGTAGTGGATGGCGATGCCACGGCCAAAGGCATCGTCAGGCTCACGTAACACACGTGCACAACACGGTAAAAACACTGAATCCAAAAGTCAAGGTGATAGGGAGAACGCCATGGAGAGAGACGTCACCAGGGCGGCACGGAGAGGATTTGACAAAAAGAGAATGTACTAAAACACCGGCACACAGGAGCAGCCATTGCGCAGAGGCAAAATAGCCAAACGCCTCATAAGAGAATGGTAATAGAGTAATACAAACTCGGACCGCCGCACGTGCTGTGCACACAGCATCCTCTGATTAACCCGGCGCCAGGTTAAATAAGTAAACAACACACGGGGCCCTTAAGACCCTCGGTATATCAGGGTAGCCCGGCTTATGGCGGGCCCAAGAACCGGCTGGTCCGGCATGTTTTCCGGGGCTGTCAGGGGGCAGTATGTGCTGCAAGTGCGACGCCACGAAATAGAAAATGTTGCACTTGACAAATTACAATTGGAATAGTTACAAAGTAATGAAAAATTACAGTCGTGTTGGTTCTAAGCAACCATGGGCGATGGCATTTTGCGTGTTTCGTTGGATGCATGCCTGTGCAGAATGCATGGTCAAGCTGCAACAAAAAAGAAGGAGTCCTATATATTCACAGCTCCTTTCTTGGGCATTTGCAGCCCGTTTTTAGGGCATTTGCAGCTTTTTTTGGCATAGTTACATCCGCAGCCCGTTCTTTAGGCATTCGCAGCCCGTATCCCAAAAGAAACTCGTTTGTTGGGTGTTTCCAGCCCGTTTCATGCCCATCACATTTCCAGCGTCTGGCCAGTGTGCCAATACAGTCTCCCCGCCAGCAACACGCAACGCCAGAACCGTTGCGTCTGGAACGTTGATTTTCCGTTGACCGAAGCTGCCGAGACTTTGGCAGCTATGAGGACCCGGGCAGCAAGGCCAACTGGGCAGCCGCCGCTCCCAACCGGGCGACAAGTCAGGGTGGCGCGGTGGCGCTGGGATCCGCGGCGAATCGGCGTCTCGATTCATCTCGAAGGGGAAGGCAATTCATCTGATGAGCGCGCTAGAGTTTGGAGCGATGAGGAAAGTTTGGGCAAGGTGAAGATGAAGAGGATGAAGTGTTATCTGAAGCAACAGCGGGCGAAGATATTGGCCCATCTGAAAACCACGAAGACGATATGGAAGAGGAAGATGCCGCAGATGAGCAATTGGATAGCAATCGGTATCCGGCTCGTGCCAAGTACATGATGCACACTTTGGCCTCTGTGCTGCTTGTGCCAGGAGATGCAAAGAATCTCATGGAGAGTGTGATAAAATAATTTACCAGTTATACAGTAAGGAGTCACAAACGGAGTAGGGTGCATTTTCGCTGTAAGCGACATGACAAATGTGACAAGATGTTGAAGGCAACTTGTCAAACAAATGTGCAGCTGGGTGATGGTGTAGCTGCCACTGAGTGGATAGTAGAGGAGAGAGAAACAGTGCATCACAGTGGTGGAGAATGCAAACGAGGGATTCACTCTGCCCGTGGGGAGGAGATTGACGGCCATCTGCATGCTGGGCTGGCCGCAAACAAGATCAAGAATTGATTGATAGAAAGCCCAATCTGCCAGCTATTGCACAGATCCATTCTAGGCGAAAAGTGCTGAGGTCCCATGTTAGTGGGCATTGGCACTTTGCGTCAACGGCGGAGTTGAGAGATTGGGTGACAAACCCCAATGTAAGGATGTTTGCGGATCTGTGCCAATCGAATTGGTAACAAACCTTGAAAATTGAAGGAACTTCTTTCCGAGTCCTGCCAGGATCGCTGATGGATGATGAAGAGGAGGGGCAAGGTTTTTGATTCTCTACACTCATTTTGCTTGATGAAATGAGACAAGCCTACGCGTTGTTGGGGAGCAGCTTGTGTCTCGAAACCGATGGCACCTACAAGTTGCACCATGGCAATTGAGTGTTGTCTCCAGTCGGCACCCATATTGCAGCCAGAAGGTACTCAAAGATGGACAAGGGTCAAGGGCCAGTGCACAAGTTTGTCCAATTTGCATATATGATGACAAGGACAGAGAGTGGGTTCAACTATGGACGCCTTTTCTCAAGTTTGAAGAAAGTGGCAACGAGCTATTTTGGTTTTGAGCCAACAGTGGCGAGCTGCAGCTTTGGTCATGCCCAAGCTATCTACGATGGCTTCAAAGCCCAGTTTCCAATTAGTCGGACAACAGCTTGCTATCTGCACGTTGCCGTGAACTTCCAGGAGCGTAAATTGGCGATGAGTAAGACAACAGAGCATCAATGCACGCGGATATAAGGAGGTCGCATCACAGCCGAACTCAAAAGCAGTTTGATGTTTTGGCAGACTTACTGGTATCAGAATGGGCTGCGATGGGCGAAACTAATGAAACAGATTGGCTCCAAGAAAGATGCCTGAGTGAACCTTGGAATAGCTGGTGTGCATGTGCTTCTGGGGTCCCAGGCGTTCTGACCTCTTCTAATCCAATTGAATCTTGAAATCATCAAGTGAAGGGGGGGCGAGTGGTTGCGCTGGGGGCATCAACACAATTTCTGTTACACTCGGGCTTACTGAACCTTGTTAAGTTGGACTCAGATATTCTGGGCAGTTTGGAGCTTGGCTATACACAAAAGACACCGTTCCGTTCTAGGTGCATGTAGACAATCGTATGAAGGATCTGGACTACTACGTAACTACTTGCGAGGAGGGATTGGTTCGTTGCACATATTTCAATGCGACTTGGTGGGCCAGCAAGCTCAAAAGCAAAGGAAACAAATTGTCGATCTATGCAGCTAGAATGGCCACTTACGTATCTGGATTGGATGGACAAAGAGTGGTTTGAGGTGCCCAAGTTCGTACAAGAAAAAGTACATGAACCTTCAAAAGCTGAGGTTCCAGAAGGAAGGGAATGTTTGGGATCACGCGAACAATGCAGTTTGTGTCTGCAAATTCTTTTGGCGTTGTGGAAACTGCCATCATATTCTGTTGTGTAGGCATTTTGATGAGGAAGATGAACTTGATATCACCTAGGAGGTGATCCCTTTGCAGAGTGCAAGGCGACGTGGGCGCTTCAAGAGAGACGCTGCCGCATTGGTGCCTCAAGAGGACGTAGAGAGGGGGTCGAAGAGGGTTCGAGGACAGTGTAGAGATAGGGGAAGGAATGCAGGGAGAGGTCAGGGAGGTAGGAAATAGGCTATAGGATGTAGGGGAAGGAATCAGGGAGAGGTCAGGGAGGTAAAGGTAGGCTATAGGATGTAGGGGAAGGAATGCAGGGAGAGGTCAGGGAGGTAGGGAAGGTAGGCTATAGGATGTAGGCAGAAGTTCGGCATGAGGGAGGGGGCGGCATGGATAGGGGGTGCGACATAGAGGGCGCAAGGTAGGGGGCACAAGGTGGCGATCCAAGGTTGGGTACGACCATAATTGAATCTTTCTGAATGTTGCCCTTGTAAATGCTACTTGTTATTAGGAGTCGACACCAGGGTGCATCACTGACCCTTGCAAAACCAAACGTCTGCCACCTGGCAGCAAAGCCATGTTATCGAGGGCTTGGATGGCCACCAGGAACACAACCCCAAAGGGGACGTGCTGTTCCATTCGCAAGGAGTTGCGACACTTCCTGAGACGTTGAGACAGCCACGCTCCTCAACGAAATGCCAGTCAGCCATCTGACCATTCGGCGATCTGGCCAACCGGCCAACTCGAACGGGGTCAGTCAGACGCATCTATACTGAACAGAAAGCTTTGCACGCCATTACGTAGTCCATTCCACCTCTTGTGTCCTGGCAATCTCCGTGCGTGCTTCCTTTCTAGCAGTTACGATGGCTGCGATGTGGCAGCAAGATCCATCGCCCGATTCTAGGCGCAATCACACGGGAAGCTCTGATCGAATACCTCTCATGTAAGGCTGCCCATAGGAAGCCACAAAGTGCCTCGCGCGACGCCAGCGCCCTTCTGTGGCATCCACAAGGAAACTGACTGTAGACAGAACGGGCTGCGAAGACCTAGAAAACGGGCTGTACATGCACAAAACGTGCGTTTTTTCTCAAAACGAGCTGCCAAATGGCCAAAAAACGGGCTGCGAATGTAAATGCGCGAAAAAAAGGCTGTGAATGCTAAAGAAACGGGCTTTGAATGCCCAGAAAATGGGCTGGGTATCCCCAAGGTGAAAGAGGGGCTGTATATGCCCCAAAAACGGGCTGCGAAAATACATATGCCCAAAAGCTCAAGTGAAACGAATGTGACTTGATTGGAGGCAAGAAACAGTCAATGGTGTGGTGAGTGAATTTATGGTTGGAGGTGAAGGTGTAGGCAACAGAGTGCGGATAATTGATTGGAATGTGTTACAACCAATTGTGGGAAGGGTGCAATCTTGTTGTAGACTAAGTGGCGTAGGCAGTTGCGCAACCATGCCCGTTTTGAAAGCAGGCCACATGAATCGAAACGTGCGTGGGAGTTAGTACAATGCGTGTGTGAATTGTTGAATTGCATGGCTGCAGAGGATCGACAGAGACATGTGCGCGAATCACGGCTGTGAGAAGTGGGCTGACGTGTGGTCGGCATCGATGATGCATTAGTGGAGGAATGCAGGATCATGTAGCCGCGATCGAAACGATCTGGCTGGGAGCGCCAAGCCCACGTGCGAGAAAGAGGGCAACAACAAGGAAAGTGATTAAAATTCAGAAGTTGCAAGGGCTAGCTGCGTCATACAGTCGCACGTTGCTGTGCTAGATGTCATAGCAAGTATTGGATGTCGAGCAGCCTTGAATTGCCTCATGGGCATTGCATCAATAGACAGCATGTGATGTGATTATCTTTTGGCGTATGTGCTGTGTCTTCCCAAGGTGCAGCAATGGAGTGTCAGCAGCTGCCGTCTCGTCCATCAGCCTGCACCAGGTGGTGCATCCAGCGCCTCAACATAAAAAAGTGCGCTACCTTGGAGGGCGGCACTGGTGTTCATTACCGGCGTGCACAGATCTAGATCTGTAGTACACAGGTGTAGTACACAGTGTAGTACACTTCAGATCTGCAGTACACAGGTGAAGTCAGTGAGCTGCGAAACGCTTCCTTTGCTATGGCGTGCATGCAAACATGGCAGCCATGTCAGTTTTTCAGTGCGCAGCGTGAAGGTTCGATGCACAGTGATGGTTGCGCAAACGCATCGATCTGAAGGGGAGCAATCTCAGTAGATTGTGTGTGACAGAATGCAGAGTCATTGTTGCAATAGGCTCACATCATGTACGCGAAGGCAGAGTGTCCGGGCCAGCAGTGGAACGTAGCAAGGTGCTATCTTGCTGGCACGGATATGCAGCACCTCAGTTCCTGTTTCCGGATCTGGGTGCAGTGTGTGTCCATTTTGCAATGCAGAGGTTGAATTTATCGTGCGCAATGACGGTGGTGGAAGCACAGCAATCGCACCATGTGCTGGGTGGTGCAATGCAGATCTGAGCAGATTCGCAAGTCAGGGTGCTTGCAGGGAATGAGTAAGAAGTGTTGGATGTGCTTGTTGCAGCTGTTTTGCATCGCATGAACGGGCAGCATTACGCGGTGGCCTTTCAGGAGGTGCGCCAGCAGGATGAGGTCGCATAAGATGCTTGTGGCTGGATTGACTGCAAGGAAGTTGAATGTTTGAAGGGCAAGGGGGTGCTAGCATCGTCTCGCTGTGCAATCGTGATGCAACAGAACATGCTGGCAAATCTGTGTATGCCTGTGTGTGCTGACAGTGGCATGTTTCCAGGAAAGAATGGCAATTTGCTCCACACAAGCTCTCAGTTTGAGAACTGCCGATACTGTCCCGTTCACGCAACCATGTGGTCTGCTTAATGCTACTCCTTGCCACTTGCTTGAGGCAGATGCAGAAAACATAGTCTGCGTAGTGGCACCGACTTGGACAGGCCAGAGTGTGTGGCTGCGAGCGGCAAGGCTGAACGCAGTGCAATCGTGCAGCCCTCAGCTGCGTCCAACAGCGCAGAGTGTGTGCTTCGTCATCAGGACCGGGGCTGCGTGGCATATGTGCGCTGCATGCAGAGCAATTATTTCAGAATTGAGCTGGGAGGTCTCAAGTGGCCAGTGCTGGTAATTGCTTGCATGGTGGGCCATTGCTTGGGCTCGCACCACATTGGCACACCAAACTGGGTGTAGTAACGCCGGGGGGCGCTACCGAGTCGGCGACATGATGCGGAAAGCGAGGGCTACGGAACCTAGCGCGGGGGCACGCAAGATAGCGCCTGTTCCTCCTCCCTGATCTACGGTACCTTGTATGGCGAACAACGGCCAGCAATTGATCCAGGTGGAATTGCACGGCGCCAAATCAAAATTGGCGCCACAACAAATTAGTAATTTTGCCATATCGATCGAATAGCGGCGCCAAGTAGGCAAATGTTTCCCAGAAAATTGTGAACAGCACCTGGCGGCGTTCCATACCCAGTGCCAATCTCCAGCTCACGTGTCACGAACGATTGCATTCATGCCACTTTGCAGGCAAAGCATCGCCCGTGTGGCATGCAAGAGTGCAGCTACGGAGCATCGCCAATTGCCAATGTTTTCGATCAGCTTGCGCTAGCGCTGGATTGAGGGTGTGAAAACGGCATTGATACTTCCTTGGCCACCACAATTGCCAGACGATAGGAATGTCCATGGGGACTTATGTGACCAGTTGGGTCAAACGTTTCCATTCCCAACTGCACACCGGACCCACCACCGGGCAGACCACACCGCATGCCGTTATGCAGCTGCGAGGCATGGCACCGAATTCCCCTTCCTTGCCCACGTACTTCGTCCTTTGTGTGAACATGGCTGCGGAGATGTGGGTGGAACTATTTGCAGTCCGCGACGGGGTCTGGTGGCCCGTATGCCCGATGCATCAGGCATCGTATCCGCCACAATTCCTGCGCCAGAAACTCACATATTCAGGACTGCGATTGCTGCCAGTCGTGCGCCATGGGCAGCCGCCAGGCCCCTGTGGAGGGCCAACATAAGAGCGAAGGCGGCAGGGGCTGGTGCCCAGAGATTAGGAGATCCCGCGGGCCCCTGGTGCATGCCGCCAGCAAGCAACACAAACTATGCCATCGACATCGACTGCAGCGGCGATGGCTGTGAGGGAGAGGCGTTTGGTCCCTCCCTGCCAAGTCTTGGGGTGAGAGTCAACACAACACACGAATGCACATCTAGCGACCCACATGCACTTAGGCAGCGAGGACGGAGCAAGGCCTGTTGAGGCCCTTGAGGTTGCCATAGAAAGGAAGGCGGGAGAGAATTTGCTTCGCAAAGAATGGAGAGAGCCAAGAACGTGTGCGTGTCTCGTTAAGCACCAGAGCCACTTGCCTCATTGAACCAACATAACGCACAAAGACATGGATTCGGCTTTCCACTTTTAAAGCGCCTCCCAGAGCGTTCTTGAAACTGCACCAGCTCAGTTTTCGCGAGTTATGAATGAAAGGTCTTGGCGGGGATTGCCATGCCTGCATGCTGGCAGAGCTCCCGCAGACCTTGAGATCAACATCCATGAATCTAGGGGGGCTTGGCCGGGTGCCACCCGGCGGGTGGGCATTAGGCAGAACCACCAGATTGCCAACCGTGGCGCGCCAACGCAGCGTGCACCATGGCAGGCGGCGACTTTGCGAATCGTTTCGCATGGCGATCGTATTGTGGGGTTGGATCAGTTGGGGAAGCGGGCAGTCGTGAGCGATTCTGTGATAGAGTCGAGCGGCAAACGCAATGTTTTTTTTGCCTGATGCCGTCGATGGCAATCCACAGCGAACGGGACGCGGTGCACGCTTCAGCAAGTCGCAGGTCAGGTATCACGCCACGGCTGCCGATCTTGATGTATGGTTCGTGCCGCCTGGCAACGGCATGGGCCAGTGAAGGTGGGATCTCTTGATGTCCGGGTGCCAGCCCCTTGCTGCCTTTGCTTGTGGGTTGGCACGGCACAGGGGGTCACAGGGCGGCACATGGGCCTCACAGCAGCCCACAGCTTGGGCGCAGAGACGGGGTGCTCGTGACTTGGAATGCCGGAGGGCCGCAGGGCTGGATTCGATGCATTACGCATAGGACACACGGGCGACCAGCCCCCTTCGCGGACTGCATGTAGTTCCATTAAACAAGGGTGGCCTTACCCAACCCGTTTCGGTTGATCGGATCATCTTATGTGTATATGTATATTATATGTATGTGTGTGTGTATGTATGCTTGTGTGTGTGTGTATGTGTAGTATTATGTGTGTATGTGTGTGTCACACACACACACACACACACACACACACACACACACACACACACACACATTTCCCGCTCTTTGAGTTGGACCCAAGACCTCTCACGCCGTGATGTGTCTCTAGTGGCTCAGTTCCTCACGGGCCACTATCCTACTAATGCATATCTCCATCGCTTCCACCTGATCGATGACCCCATTGCACATGGTGTCACCATCCTCTTGATGACAGAAACCACCGACTTTTCAATTGCCCACGTTTTGCTTTTTTGCGGCAGCAGCTAACCAGTGAGATCCAACACTTGACATGTGGCCATGGTGATTGGACTTGGGAGTTTCTCTCTGGACATGGTCGCCCCTTCTTGGCTAGGTTTCTACGGGCCACTCGACGTGCATGTACTGAACATTGAGAGAGGTTGTTTCTTTGTCTCGCCAGGGTTATGATCGATGCTGGGAATCCGACTGAGCAACGGACATGGGGTATATTGGGGGACGTTTCTGAACACTCTGGGATATTTGGGACATTACATGATGCACACTATCTGACATGACTTTTCACATTGGTGCTGAGGACTCCCCCACAGGCACATTATGTTTCTACGAACCTTCATGCTCTTCTCATCTCCTGGTTATGTTCCTGCATCGGCTTCTGCTGGAAAAGGATCTTTGTATACTTTCCGCTTTGTGGGGGAGATCCTTTGTTTATCTTTTGATGTAATACATTGGAATTAAAAACACACACACACACACACACACACACACACACACACACACACACACACACACACACACACACACACACACACACACACACACACACACGCACGCACACACACACACACACACACACACACACACACACACACACACACACACACACACACACACACACATCTTTTCCTGCTCGCCGCCGCCGCCCCCCCCTCGGGGGGTGGGGCGGCGGCGGCCAACTCTCCGAGTAACCCGCGGCGCCCGCCCCCGGCGGGTGTCCGCTCCGAGTGTAGGGCCTGACCGGCGCCTGGGGTACCAGGACAGTACCGGTTCGGCGGAGTACGCGACGGCTGCACGCGCGCCGCCCGCGCTGGCTGCGGGGAGGCCCGAATCGCGCCGGAGGAGGCCGGGATCGGCGCCGATTCTTCCCAACGAGAGGCGCGTGCGTTGCTTAGGAGGTCGAGGCCACGGTGCCCAGCCTCCAAGCGGTGTGTGCCAAAGAAGATTGACGAGATTTCCGACGGAGATCGAGAGCAAGGGGCACCGATTCAAGATCTCCCGATGGCCAAGTTTGGGTGCCCCCCACAACCGCGTGAGTGGACAACGTGTGGCCTTTCCTTTTGTTTGAAAATGAGTTGGCAGAGTGGGGAGAGAGTTTCTTTGAAGGCTGCCTCAGGGATCGTCACTTCACCAGCGATTCTACGGTTCGATTGGCGGCGATGGCTCAAGTGAAGGCGGGGCTTGGCGCCCACGATCCCGCGCCAAGACCACCCCTGACTACCGGCTCTCTAGGCCCCTTTGGAGGCCAACGCTGAGGGTGTGGGCTGCCAAGGCAAGGCCAAGTCCAAGGAGGTGTGGAACCACCAAGGGCAACCCCAAGTGAGTGCATGGCCCGGCCACCACCAAGGTAGGATCGACTTGGTGGTGGGTGCGATCTTGGGAGACCCCGACGACGGGGATGCAACTAGAGAGAGGGACCCATGAGGCTCCAGGGACCGAGGTTGGACGGTTGCCTGCAAGCCCCTTTGCTTTGAGACCGGAGCTAAAGATTGGCTAGTGGGAGAGCGGGTGTTGTGTATGTGAACTGGGAGATTGGCAAAGTGAAGATCTTTGAAAGTTGAATCTGCGAAACCCAATTTTGGGGATTTCTAATCGAATTCAAGAGAGGAAGCATATCTTTACTTTGACCTCTCTCCTGTCCAATGGGAGGCATGGCAGTTGGGAGCACGCCCTTTGTGCGTGTATCTTATCCCTATTATCTTTCTTTCTGTGGGGGTTATTCTTTCTTTTGGGGTCCTCTGAAGCCCACTTTGGGCTGCTGATTTTATGAGATGCTCCATGGGTGCTGACTTGGCCAAAGAAGAGAAATCATATGAGTGTACTAGGTGTTGTCTAGGCTTGCTTTAGTAGGGACATGGGCACAGGAAATGGCATCGTCCGGGTATGGGGGGTCCGCTAGAGTCCAGCCCAGTCGGCCCCCCCAGGTTCTCCTCCTCCAGACTTATCGATTCTCGGCTTGGTCAGAGTACTTCCATGTTACTGAAAGGGAAAGTTGTGGACTCACTTAGGGATTCAAATTTGATATTTGAGGTTATTGTGGTCAGGTTAGAAGGGACGCTCATGGGGTCGATTACCGAACAATTGAATTTCCTGATCGAAAGGCGCCGTGACCTTTGTTGTTGAAGCGTCATTTTAAGGAAGCTTGATTG